>JABBWB010000061.1:0-180358 GCA_016628085.1 Suillus occidentalis
AGATAGCTTGTCGTGGTAGGGGGAACAGTGGATTATTGTTGGACACACTCATGACGCAGTCCATAGCGAGTCTAGGAGGAAAAGGTACCTTAGTCTTTGTTGGCCTCCTAGAATCCATCTGTACAAGCAGTCCCCTTCGGTCGGAATTACGAATGTACGTTCCACAGGCGCACATATTATAGGCGATCGCTTATCACATGCAGCAGGTTTTCCATTCGCATCATGTCTATCTAGCTGTTGTCGAACATTGTTACACATCTTATCTAACACTCCCCAATCCAACGAAAATTACGCCAACTCCACCGATGTTTTTCTGACGGCGCGTTGATCAGCTATACAAATCACTAGTAACTCGCGCGTTAATATCAATGGTCATACTGCACCGATGTGAAAATGCAGAAACACAACTCACTTCGCAGAAAGGAAAGTCCTGCCGTGCAGGTGAGTCATCAATTCTGGGAACACGACTGATGCTCACACATCTCCCGAAATAACATTTCTTGCATGCCCCATCATCCCAGCAAAATTCAGGACACTTTTTCTCGCTAGCATCATCAATGGGCTTGGCTGATACCAAAGCAGCGACAATAATTGCAAAGGTGAAACGCATTGTGTGTGAGGATGTGATATGGGATCAAATAAATCTGAAGGGTCAGTAGGCAGACAACTTGCTTTTATACGCTAAATAATGTTCTATATGGTCTTAAGAGCAACCTATGCAACGCTGATCCACCAGAATCCCCTCACTGTCCTCCCGTCAGCGAATGTCCAAGCTTTTTTTTCAAAGTTTCTTGCGTGGTTGCGCAGCATTCGACCACATATTATTTGTATTAATGCCAGCAGATTTATCCCAGATGCACGCACGTGGAGACCTTGGATCCATCTTATTTCTTACAAGCCATGACCTTCGGTCGTTGAATCTTTTACAAAAGTAGGGATTTATATACGACGTTCGCGCAGTCTTGCTCTTCGTTTCCCTCCGCAAATAAGCATAAGGTGTCTTCTCTTCTTTTTACTCGCGACAGTGCCGTGTACAGTTGACCATGCGCGAACGGATCTGTTCTGAGATCTAGGACAGTGCGAGATAGCGTGAGTCCTTGACAACCGTTAAAAGTCGTCGCATATGCTAGTCTCAAAGGAAATTGTTTTCGGTTCACGGTCCAGCTCGAGCGATAAGGACGAAAGGAAAATGTGATGCGTGGAATACAGTGATTCTCGAGATTGTTGAGTAGTTGAACTTCGATGAAGCGACGGTGCAGACCCGTGACTTGCACGCGAGCATTGCGAACCAAACCCTTTTCGACAGAGAGATTGCGTTGAATTGCACATATGCAATTCACTTTGAGATCGAGTCGATGGGGTGGCACACCAGGAGCCGACAGCATTGCTAGGTAGTCTGGTGTTTGTTCGGGCGCGTCGATGGGTGCGTGGTCTGCTTCTTTTAGGATATCTGAGCTTAGATACGAACCTATGTTCGATCAAATTGGGTGCTGCACGCGAAGAAAAAAAACTTACTGTAATCACCAGGTAGGGATTGCAGAATTCGGTCATTGAATTCGTCAACAAAGAAGTTGCGGGGCGAGAGAAAGGCGTGAGTGAGGCAAGCGCGAGCATCTGCTAGGATGTGTGGTGGGAACAAAAAAGCCTGCGCGTCTTCGATGTCTGTTGATTTGTGCAACAGCTCAAGGCTCTGTCGATTGCCGGAAGTGTCTTCTCCAATCTCGTCAACGAAAGTGGTGAAAATCGGATCGGCGGCTGTGCGTATGGGAGTGTGTAGGGAAAGGATGCGCAATTTTCGCCATAATGGCAAAGACTTTACTGAAGCTGCTTCTGTTGCAAATTCACCTGCGCCACTAATGACTGCAGCTACTTGACGAAAGTCTCCAAGGCCGATGAAAGGTTTTCCTCCGAATGGTGTGTGAGGCCGATTGCAAATGAAGCGGCACAGATTGTCTACTGATTCCCAGGCTGCTTTGTTCATCATCGGAAGTTCGTCCCAGATGATAGCGGATGCTTCTCGGATGAGGTCTGCGCGTGCTGAGAATGGTTGTATGTTGGAGTGGAGGCTGACGGCGTCATCAGTGACTGGAATTCCGAACATGTGATGTGCAGTCCGTCCTCGGTCATATGCAGTGGCACACAGAGCACTGCTGCCGACAATCAATAGGATGTGACCTTGTGCTCGCAGAGCAGAGGATAGAGCTTTCACCAGAAATGTTTTCCCTCGGCCTGGTCTACCTTCCACGAAGAAGAGGGTGCCGTTTTGATTCTGCACGGCCTCGTAAATCTGTTGGAAAATGTTTCGTTGTTCAGGATTGAGCTGATCATACATGTTTTCACTCTCGGCGCGAAACATGGCCTCGTTTCTGCGCAAATAAAGTTCTTCGTTGAACACCTCCAAAGATCTTCGTCGCGCAGTCGGTAGACCATAATCTGACAGATGTTTTCCTCGGTGTGATAAGTGGTCGTCGATTATTTGCAGAGTTCGGTCATATCCCGCTATGTGATCTCCTAAAGCGAGGATGTGGTCTGCTGCTATCGAGTCCTTGAACTCAATCCACAGTGGCGTGGCTGCGTAGCCTTCAAGTAAGATTTGCGAAAACAGAAAACGAAGTTGAGCTGGAGTGCGTAGATGCTGCACAGCCTCTTGTAGAGCAAGGTGACCTTCGTTGTGGTTCTCGAACAAACCAAAATCACATGCAGCTTCGTGAAAAGTGTTGAATGTGATTCCACCGATGGTCCGAACGTCACGATAAGATGTAGCTGCCCGATGAATGAGCAGAGTCCGAAGATAAAAAAGCTCGCCTGTTCGAATGGGAACAGTATCAATGCGGACCACTTTATTTCCGTGGGTTCTTCGTGTGGCTTTCTTTCTGGCCACGCCAACTTGTTCTTTCTCCAGGAAATCTCGTTCAGTCATCATCTCATCTTCATCATAGGGATAGAGCATGAATTGTTCAAAGTATTGTTCATAACGGAGATGTGAGAGATCCTGGGAGCGGAGAAAATAGCGATGCAGTTGTGATGTCGTCGATCGTTGTCCAGCCGCTTGTCTAAACTGTGGAGTATTCTCATTCGGAAGATGAACGGAAAGGCTTTCAACAGCAGGCTCTTTCCGTGTGGTCTCAAAGCCGAGAATTCGCCAGCTGCTTTCTGGAGCTGATAGATACCGTGCTTTTTGATAGTCCGAAATTTCATTGACAGGCGTAGGCTCGTCTGAGTCTTGCTGATCTTCGACAGAGAAGAATGCCGTGTCGGGTCCTTTGTACAAATACTTGTACAGATAGCTAAAAACTTTAGCAGTGTAGACAACATCGAAATGAAAGTGGCAATCGGCGAAGTTGAGCAAAGCAGGACAATATGGAACTACCCAGCTGTCCTCGACATTTCTTCGACGCCAGTGCAGTCTGCCGTGTTCATCAACGGACGTGGTGGGTTGTACTTGATGCGGGAATCCGTATATGCACACTCCGTTTCGATTACAACAACTACCTGGACGGGACAGGTGGTCACGACTGTGCATCATATATTTCTCCACTTTGGCACGGAGTGAAGGATTGTTGCGAGGTAGTTCAGAAGAAATGATGTCGTCTAAGGCATTGAAAGGGGGTTCAGGATCGACCTATTGTATGAAGTGAGGTACTGTATAACATCAATGCAGTGCATGTCAATGCTTACCTTGAATATGATATGGGCGTGAGGGAATCCCCTTTTCTGAAACTCAATGACTTTGATTAAGTATTTTTTGGTGCCGAAACGTGTTCGCAGAATGTGTAAGACTTTTTCGAGTCGAGACTTGAAGACTCTTGCGACGACGACGGGAATGTCGGAAGCTGATTGCCCGGGTTGCAAACATTGATGGATTTCAACCCAATCTGGATTGAACGTCATTGTGCAGAAAAAGCTCGGTTTGCCATACTTGCGACCGAGAGCCATGGCATCAGAGGTTTGTTCAGAAGTCCAAGCTCGTGATCCAACAAAGCTTGCAGGCAGCTTGATGGTAGGTTCAATATCGGAGTCATCAGTTTCACCCTCGAGAGGTCGATGTACTTCATTGGCACGAAATCTTCTTTCGCGAAGGATGTAAGCCAGTTGTTCTTCTTCTGTGCGGGAATACATGTCTACTAAATATTCGCAGCATAGTCTCCCAAACAGTGTGAATCGTTCGTCATCATTGGCAAGTAGACGGCTTCGATACCAATCAATTTGTGAAAGTCTCGGCACATGTTGTAGTGGGTTAGTGCCCCAGCCAGCATCTCCATGCGGAAATAAGAGCACGTAGTGCAATGGCTCGTAGTGTCGGGAAAGGATGTTAATGAATTCTGGCTCGCGATGACCATGTCTTCGAATGACGACCGAGCGCGGGTTGATATCTGTAGAGTTTGAAGCATGCATTACTGCAGCGAAATCTCCATTACTGGAGAAGTCCTTGAGTTCCAAGACACGATGTCGTCGTCGAGAGGAGGAGTGGAAGTGCTGAAGATGCTCTACATAAGGATTCACGTCTCGTAGATCTTGAGATAGAGCTTGGACGACGTGCGAATGGACTCCAAATTGCTCGGCTTTGAACTGTCGTTGACGCTCGTCGTATAAAAACCAATGAATAGAATGATCCGCATACTCAGTATTTCGAATGAGATGATAAGTGCGGCCCGTTATTGCAACAGCTGGAGGACCCGCGCCTTGAAAGTGTTGAAACCCACCCGCGACACCAATGCCAGCGAAAGAAAATAGATTGTTGATGACTCTGCTAAATTCCATGAGATGGCGTGCATTCGTTGCACTGTTTAATAAACCACAAAGCCGAGCAGGTAGTGGTCGGAGTGGAGGCAACAGTCGAGACCCATTTCCGCAGCAAAAGTTATTTTTTTCGCTGGATAACAATAGCGCGTGGCACTGTGGGCAGTGGCGATTCCAAGACGCAGGAATGATTGTCGCAGGAGGATTATATTTCAAGTGATGCCACCATGATATTGGCTGAGCTCGCTGAGGTGCGGGAGTGGGTGTCAAGAAAGGCAGAGATGGCAATCTGTGCGGATCACCGAACACTTCATGTTCGTTAAGCTATTGGTGGCAGTGAATAATGAGAGAGCGAATGTTCCAAAGTAGAATACACACATTATTGGTGGGTAGTCGGCGGCGTGAATTTCGTTCTTGTTGCGCGTGTTGAGAATCACTCCGCCAACGACGCTTCCGTTGACGATCTCGAGAGGGAGAAAGAGGCATAAATAGCAAATAAATAGATACAGACCAAAGTACAGAATAAGTTAAGAACGAGCAGCTTTCGAACTCCCAGCTTTAGAAGGCGAAGGAGGTATGACATCATGTTCTTCGTCATCATCTCGTCCTCTCTTACTCCTCTCCTTGCCTTTCTCATCTGCAGAATCCTTTGATTTAGTGTTCCGCTTCTTCTTACCACTCCAATCAAATCCTTTTGACGGTGTCGAAGAAACGACATCAGATGTAGGCCCTGCAACAACGTTGTCGCTAGGTCCAAATGCAATATCTTTGACGGCGAGGACACAACGCTCGTTCTCAATGCGCAAGATAGTGCCTTGCACAACGACATGCTTTGAAGCGGAAGGTAGTGGAGTTTTGGATAAGCGAGGATGACCTTGTGGATAGTAGCAACGGACACGAATGTTTTGCTGAGGCGCGAAAACGTATTGTGAAATGTCGATGTCAAAACCATGATCTTGTTCTAAAGCAAAATTGCTTCGAGAAACTTTGCCTGCTACAATAAGCATCGGCAATGCGCGGTTTCCGTCATCGAGAGGTTGTAGTTCCTGCAGAATGAACTGAGTGTGAAGAGTGAAGAGTTAATAGAATAAAAATGCGAACATCGATTGCATAAAAATGTAGTGTGTGAGTAGAAGTGCCTTCATCAGAGACACCGGAACCAATCATAGCTCGAGCATGCATCAGATAGATACCATCTTCAGTTGAAGCAGTATTGGCTCCAAATGTGAATACCGCGACGGCCAAATCAGCGTCGGGAAGAGCAATATATCCGTCGTATCTCCAGAAATGCTTATTGTCATGTTGGAACCGAGAGGCGTTTTGAATGCCAACCAAGCCATGAAAAGTGCAAGTTGTAGCCATGATATGCAACAGGAAAGATAAACAGCACAGATGAGAGGTGGAGAGAAAACAAAAAGATAATAGGAGACGCCAACAAATATCTCTACTGCACGACGCACAGCGCAGGAGAATGAGAGCTTGCGTCAGCGCTGCACAGCATGACGGGGTGGACACAATTGACACCGAACCGGCGGCTATTCGTGCTTATATATGTTAGACAAGTGATCCCCTTCGGGCGGCAGTGCTATTATGCATGCTTTCTATTTCACGCAATTAAAGTTATTCTTACTGTAGGTCAACGATTTTGTGAAGGCAGGTGGTAGCAGAAAAGGCGCTGGTCTGATCTGAAGCAACAAACATTGATAGGCTTAGAGTATGGAGGACGGACGTCAGACCTCCTGTGTGCTCTCCGTAATTGCTGGCTGGATCAAAATTTTCAATACTTACTACTCATGCACATGCGCGTAAGAGACGAAAGGAGTTACAGGACAGACCAACAACAAAAAAACGCGTAGCAAGTAGCATGACGTGGTGGGGAAAGCGAATGCGGGACTCCTATGGTAGCCCCGGTTAGATGTGGGAATTGTGGAGACGACGAGAGCAGCTGCATCTATAATCATGTGTGTAACCAGAAAGATGCGTAAGGACCCCACGTCGAGAATTGTTGGGAGATGAAACGGAGACTCATTTTATTGCAAATTTAGTCATTAGTTTTCCTTCCAGATTCGTCGTCGTATATTGCCAACTCAGGTGCACCACAGACATGCTTTACAGCTTTCCAAGGAGTTCCTGGTGATATTTCTTCACTTCATCTACGACGTCAGACTTCGCGGGCCATCCAATGACAAGCCCCTCATCGTCTGACGCATCAGGCTTGGGGATGACGTGGAAGTGTACGTGGTCGACGACCTAAACGTGCGAGGCAGTGTCAAACAGTGCTGTTCAAGCCCAATGAGGAAGGAGCAGGCAAACCTGGTGTGCGATGCGGCCGTTATTCTTGGTGGTGTGGTCAGCTCTGCAGGTTAAACAGTAGGGAACAGGGAGAGTGGGATGATGATTGCATGCGGAAACACACCTGGAGAATGTTGTAGTTCTCGAGCCCTTGTGCAGTGGCGATCTTCTTCGCGATGGGCATCACTTCCGCGAGGTATTCGTCTGGGAGTTCGTGGAGTTTTGCTGCGTGGTCTATTATGCATGTATAAGTGCGTTATCTCGCCGCACAATTCTTTCCCTCCTTGCGACGAACGACGCACCTTTAGGGATGATCAGAGCATGACCTTTGGAAAGGGGGCCAATGTCAAGGAATGAGTAGCTGATCTCTTATAAATGTGTGTGAATAATTTGATGGGAAAAGGACAAACGAAAGGTCCGTCTCAATGAGCTTAAAGCTTGGGATCTCGCCTAGAACAAAGTAGCGTGATAAGGTGGCGTGGTTGAATGATAACGAGAAGAATCAACACACCCTTGATGATCTTGCAAAATATGCAGGAGCCGAGTGATCTAGAGGATGTTTATGATACCCCAGAAGTGTAATGGAGGGTATGAATCTGACCGTGCTACTGCAGCCATGGTGGTTTGAGTCGAGGCGAATATCGAACTTCGAAGGCTCGTGCCGCTCGTCACGGGGCGCCTACTGCGGCACGTGATTAGGCTGACAAAGCGTTCCCTGACGCGTTCGAATCAGAGTCGTGACGGCTTCGTGGACGGCTTCGATGTTCTCGGAGCATCCTATACTAGGAGTTACAAACATGAAGCTGTGGACCATTAACAAAGACACTTACCACGCTTCTTTGCGCTCCATCCCTCTGCCGTAGTGCTTTGTTCACTACCACTCAAATAGTCTCATGGAGTGGCGTATTTTCAACACCCTCACTTCAAGTCATCTGGTTACAAAACATGCTCTCTCATTCGCACCAGCCAAGACAACACTCAAATCTTCAGGTAAGTAGTCGCAATGTATGATCTTCAAAGTTAACCGAGCCCTTACAGAATGACAATGGTATCGAGCAAGTAGTTCGTTCCGTGCCCCTACCAAAGTATCGAGTTGTGTTCGTCAGCCCTCTTGGTAAATCCTTATTGTTATCTGAAATTTCAGTGCACTGATAAAGTTCAGTTGGTGCAAGGTCCAAACTTGCAAAAGCGTTCTGTCCAACGCACGCTGACAGGCATCCGATGGATACCAGAAAGTTTCGTGAGTAGCTGTCGGGACAGAAACATATTTCATTACTGATATTTAATCGCGCCGCAGCTCGCATCAGGCAATGTATAGTCGATGGAGAATCAGTAACGATTGAGTTGATCGATACCCTCGGTCCAGACAATGTGGATCACTACTTGTACGTAGTTATGTCTCTCTGTCGTTCCTCTTACCATTGGCTGATGTGATATATACACAGTGAGAAAGACCTCATGAATGCATACATTGAGCAAGGAGACGGGTTCCTCTTCATTTACTCTGCCGAAAATCGCAAGTCGCTGGAGCTGGCGAAAGAGAATTATGGATGGGTCGTGAGGCGGAAGCAGCATGAACGAGACAATGCAACGAACCCGATTCCTGGTATGCTTGTGGCGGTAAGGGTCGAGGACGAAAACAAAGCGACGTGGATGGAAGTGACTTGGGAAGGTGAGATTGTTGGAGTGCGCTAAGGTTCTCTGGATGGCTGATAGATGGCATGAAAGAGGGAAACAAACTCGCAGAAGAAATGAATTTAGCGTTCATGCAGGTATCGCTCAAGAACGGGCGCAATGTGGAGGAAGTGTTTGTACATATAGCTAGATTGATCAAGAAGTATCAAGAGAGGGTGAGTCGACAGACTGCTATATGTTCATAACTGACAATGTATGAACAGAAGAAGCGCATTTCGGGTATTCATTGGGCGTACTACGACCAGAAGATACTCGATGACCGTTACGACAAAGTGCAGGGAAGGAACGGATGTAACCACGTAGCAATTGTCAGAGAGAGGGAAGTGCTTAGGAAAGTCAATTTTGATGCTGAGTTCGAGAAAGAGCAGCGCGCAGGACGCTGTGCAGGGTGTATAATTACTTAAGGAGTTGTCCATTGTGCTTACCGTGTTCTGCTGTTGTAGTTCGGAAACCCTACCAGCGAGTTTTGAATGGATGTGAGAGGAACAAGCCTCGACTTGCAGTAGTTTCGGGCCCCGGCCAGCTGAGATCAGATTAGATCGCGCTCTTTAGTAATCGCGCGTGAGTGGCGTAGGTACACACAACCGAATTCTTCCATATACTTATAACACGCTGTCTTCTCGATTTCGCTTTCTGAAAGGCCTACGGGCAATTCCTCTCGCTGCCGCATCTGCTCCCCTTCCAGATCGCACGTACTCAAGAATGGCCCCGCTCACAAACAGTAAAGTCCCAAAGAGCACGACGATGCATTCAAAAGTCGTCCGTATCCCTCATTTCGGTTTCATCATTCCCTAGCACTCACCCATGCGTAATGCGCAGGTCATCATCGGTTCAGGTCCTGCAGGTCACACCGCCGCCGTTTATCTTGCGCGCGCGAACCTCAATCCTGTCCTCTTCGAGGGCTTCATGGCTAACGGTTTCGCTGCCGGTGGCCAGCTTACAACGACCACAGATGGTAAGTACACGCCTTATCCAACACGTGTCTTTCATACGTTTCTTCTCTTACCGCAGTCGAGAACTACCCGGGCTTTCCGTCCGGCATCCTTGGCCCTGAGCTCATGGACAAATTCCGCGAGCAGTCCATTCGTTTCGGCACCCAGATCATTACGGAGACCGTGTCCAAGATCGATCTCTCCGCACGCCCGTTCCGCTACTGGCGAGAAAGTCAGGAACACGAGGAGCCAGAAACTTCCGACACAATCATCATCGCGACCGGTGCGAGTGCGAAGAGGTTAGGACTCAAGGGCGAGGTCACATATTGGCAAAGTGGCATCAGCGCATGTGCAGTCTGTGATGGTGCCGTCCCCATATTCAGGAATCAACCACTGGCTGTTATCGGTGGTGGTGATTCTGCAGCAGAAGAAGCAACATGTAAGATATCTCGGATTTCCTCTCATTATCATACCAATGGCCAATCACCACACTCGAACAGATTTGACAAAGTACGGCTCTCACGTCTACGTCCTCGTCCGCCGTAGCGAACTCCGCGCTTCTAAAATTATGGCCAAGCGTCTCATGAACAACCCCAAGATCGTACGTTCCCTTTATCCTCTTATGTACTACTTACTACGACTCACACACTCACAGACTATCCTCTGGAACACTGTTGCAACCGAATGCCAAGGCGACGGCGACCTCCTCAACAACCTCCGCATCAAAAACGTAACGACAGGCGAGGAGCGCGATCTCCCCGTGCGCGGACTGTTCTATGCGATTGGACATGAGCCAGCTACGGCTCTCGTGCGTTCGCAGCTGCAAACAGACCCCGATGGCTATATCATCACTGTCCCTGGGACGACACAGACAAGTGTCAAGGGCGTATTTGCTGCTGGTGATGTGCAGGATAAGAGGTACAGACAGGCTATTACTAGCGCAGGGAGTGGATGTATGGCTGCACTTGAGGCAGAGAGACTTATTGCGGAGGAAGAGGAGGGTATAGAGGAGGATTAGAAGGTCAGAAGCAATTAGATGTATATACCAATGCAATGATTTTTGCCACCCGTTGTGCAAGCAGCAGCGTTTTGGATTTGACAGTGAGCACTTGAAGAAGACTGGCTATATCCGCACTTGTTTATCGACCATTGATCAAAAGACTAGACTCGCAAGTACGATCACAACATCACTAATTTAAAAAACGCGAAGTTCTAATTGCAGCATGGGTACTCTCTGTTTCCCTTCCTATGCTAAAAGAGGTCCCTGAGGATATACATGATGCATCGATGCATGACGAGCATAGCAAATTGATCAATCGATCATGGATATGAACCTAGTGCTCCACCAACACGCTGCGCATATCTGCTGGCGAGAGGACCAAGTGAGGCAAGCCCACCATTATCCTCATGCCAGCTGATATACTCACCGCGTCGGACAGACATGAAACAGCCAGTTCAGAGTCAAAGACGAACCAGTTCTGCAATGTGGAAATTAGGAGACCAATGGGCCAATCCTTCTTGAGCAGTGGCTACGACCCTTGCTTACTCCCATGACTCCTGTACTTCCATGTTTTCAACAAGGAAGTTGGAAATTTGGGATAGTGCTGAATAGTCGCTCGCTGAGAGAGTACTACAGACCTTTCGGAAAGTCTTGACTCACGTGTTTGAAATGGTTCAAAAATAGTAAAAATGTCGAAAATTCAATTAAATCGAAAAATCAGCAAACTTGCACCACTCTCCTTCAAAGTCGAGCAGAAAAGCATAACTGACACTCTTTTGAACGTTAGATTATGTCTAATACAGTAACTGAATGCTCCGACGAGGAAGATGCCACCCATTCACAACACTCTGATGAAGAATCTGTTGATGGTATCCATATAGAATCTGGCAACATTTTAGACGAAGAACATGGTAATCTTGGTGGTATGGAAGACTCCTCGGGCGAGGATGGTGATGAAACCTATGGGGACGATGACTCGGAGCCTGAGTTAGAGCTTGCTCCTGAGCTACAAGTGATCAAAGGTTACAGTGACTACCTCTGTCAGATACTTGCAGGCGAAGTAAAGTAGCAATTGGCACACCAGATGCCTCTACAGCTTCTCGTAAGGCATCACTCTTATGAGTGGAACAGTTGTCGAGGACAATCACACTATTGGGGCCCGGGAATGGGTTCATACTGGGCAACTACATTAGATTCGATCAGCGGAGATTCAGACACCGAAAACGATATACTTGCTACGTCGTTGACAACGAAATCGTAGAACTCTGCGCCGTCTATAGATCCCTCAACGACTCGGACAGCCATATAGCCGTCAATGGTGAGAGCCGGCAGCACGCTGTATCGAATGCCCCTGTTCAAGCGGACACTGTCAAAGGGGGTTTGTCCACTGAGTGACCAACCATATCTAGGGAGTATGGTGCGGTCATCTTTGCTTGACTCGTCCAGGAACACGAGCTGCTCAGCTGTATAGTTGGTTGTCATGTTGTGCAACCAATCAGCTCGGAAACCGTCATCACGTTCAGCCGCGACCCTCCTCAAGCGCTTGTAGGTGAGACCAAGGTCCCTGAGGTTCTCGTGGAGAGCTGTCGTCGATATTGGCTGATCGTGGTATATGGCGAGCCATTCGCTGATCTCGTCAAGTAGCAGTGATGGGGTTTCAGCTAGCAGCTCGTGGATCTCGTCTGTCATAACTTGATCCAGCAAGCGAGGGCGACCCATGATTGGCGTAGAAGGGTTGATATGTCCGTGTTCGTCATAATGTGCCTCCCACCGCTCTATACTTCTTGACGATACTCCGAGAGCAACAGCAATGCGGTCAATGTCCCATCCTTCCTCCAAAAGCAGGTACAAGGCTCGTTCTTTCCGATCACGACTGATCCTCTGGTAGACCATGACGAGTCTGGGTGAGAAACTTGTGAGATGTGATGTTTTTGAAGCCGTTCAGAGGCATACAAAACTCGAAAGTGATTTAATTGAATTTTCGACATTTTTACTATTTTTGAACCATTTCAAACACGTGAGTCAAGACTTTCCGAAAGGTCTGTAATACTGGGGGGCGTGCGAAAATAAATAATTTTTGACGAACTTCTTGGAGAACACTTGGCCATGGCACTTGCGTGCTCACTGCTCTTGTGACAGTTCAGAAGGCTCCATACCAACGTACTATATGCCATATCTGATGGCAGAAGGATGCCTCGAGGCAGCAATGAGGCATCCTTATCATGGGTCTAGACCAAAGGTGGTGACGCCTGATGAATTCGAATCTCGTTGTTATTGTTTGCGAAGTCATGTGAGGCGCAGTGGAGGTCCGGAGGAAGGTCTGATGGGCCGATGTGTATGGGGTCTATCGCTAGGATGGAGGGTTGATTGGGGAATGTTGCAGCTGAATGTTCGAAACTAGTAAGCGCCATATCGTACAGAAGTTGACGCACTTTGATAATCAGACCTCACAAAAGGTTGCTTTCCACGGTGCATCAAATCTTCATGCCTGTAGGCTCAGAATTGACTCACAATTCGACTCACAAGCATGATCTTGTTGAGATCTGAGTTGTTCTTCAAGCAGATGAGTCCATGTACAGCCTCAATTATGATATGATCGATGGCATGCCTCCGATAGCATGTTGATGCTCCTACGACTTTGGAGGTCGAGCGCTTAGGGAAGCCTTATTAGCCTGGCTGAATTCCACTGTCACTGCACTCTTCTTTCGTCCTAACAACATGCCTGAACATTCAACAGACCAATCTGGTCTGGAATATATCATCAACCATGTTTTTTGTCCCCTCAAATTGCCGCAAGCGAGCGATCATACCCTTGAGAACGACATAGCCTTATCTCAGGTAGTATTGGATGCCGCTCGAGCCTTCAAAGATCAGCTGCCATCCGATAAGCATCAGCTTTGGGCGAGCAACTTCAAAATGCTTCAAAATCTCCATGAATCAATCAGATTCAGTGTGATGTCCCTAGAGGAAGTTCAATCTCAAATCAATGGCATGGACGACAAAGGTCTGTTATTTTTCACCTCATTTGCATTTTACTTCTGTATTGAGTATCATATTTAAGATGTCCTAGTATTTATGATTCGTGCGCAAAATGCAGCGGTGGTCTTGAGAAAATTTGAATCTGAAACACTTTTCGAATCGTTCAAAATCTCTCCTGACCCCGCCGCAGTGATGGGCGCAAAGGGAAAGCTGATCTGCTCATATCCTGGACCTGCTATTACGGTTCCAGATACGATTGCCAATGACGCTTTGTTTTCCGCCGAGCTGGCGAATTTTCTCATTTGCATGGATCGTGATGTCCTTGATGTGGCAGTGACGCGCAGGAAAGCTGATTCCATTGTTCCCGAAGAGAGGGATACAACTCATCCCTGGTATATCACAGAGCTCCTGACTGGTATACTTCGTGGCCTTGGGAGCATCGCCGACGAAGTTCCTCGCATCCGCAAACGCATCGGAGATGACGTGCTGTGGTACAACGCGAAATTGCCAGTGGAGGCGGTCCTCGCTTTGGCTTGTCATTCGCGTTGCTCTACAGACGACTCTGGAGCGCAACGCTCTCGGACGAACTGACCTATAAATCATTCATGCTGTTTTTGATGGCTAGGGTCACGACCCTTGCCATCGACCATAGCTTGTCGAATGAAATCCTACACTTCATGTCGGCAAAGATTGCACGCCAGTCTTTTTAAGCTTGGAACCTCTGCTTCTCAGGAGCTATCACAAATGGTCGTTATGGCTACGAGTGACGTTAAGAGTATCTTAGAGGGAAGATGGGGATCTGTTCAAAACATGCAGCAGGCCTCACCTCCTTGGGCTCCAGAGACCCTTTCGGTCTTGCAGGATACTCAACTTTCCTTGAACACGAGTCGAGAATACATATGCCAAGCCTTGCTGAACCAGCATTCGCCTTCTTCATCAGCCGGGTTCGAACCCAGCCACCCCTGCACGCGGGACAATCGACAATTTCCTTGATGCTGATGGTAGCTTCCTGAAAGCTGCTCATGCTGCAGAACCATCCCTTTCCCCTGATAGATTTCGAGACGGTCGTTAGATTAGGGATTGATGACTGGGTAGCGCGTGTTTCATTTAAGGGCATCAATTCTGCATGCACCTCGATCGAGGCGTGTACCTCCAGCATACTCCTCGCGAGCGCTGGAAAATTACGAGGGAAACCCTGGAGAATATGTCAACGATGCTTCTCACTCTTTTCGAGCTCTGGGTAGCCATGGATAAGCTCGTTATCAAACAAATCCCACTCCTAGCAAAATATTCCCCTGAAGTCCCATTGATCCTTTGGAACAATCTCCTGGTCCGAAAATCTTCAGCCCTCGATCGTTTGAAACAGTTGCGCACCTACTTGGAAACGCGTCATTGCCAGGCTTCCAACCATCTATCGGTGTTGTCGTCTACCAACAACGACAAATCGTTCGCAGTGCAGTATTTTTACCAGTCATCCATATTGCAGGACTTGAAGTGGACCATTGAGGCGGATGCTCAGGAGGTGCGAGAGCAGAAGTTGGTTGAGCTTCGGACCCTCAACAAGGATTACGCTGACCTCCAGAAGAGCGCAGCAAATTCATCACATGAATTCCGCTGTCAGCTCCTGGGGTCACGAAGTACCACTACCGGTGGTGCAACAAATGTTGCATGGAGCAGCGGATGCGATCCATGACCATTGCAGTTCACGAGTGGCCTGTTACCACGGCATGAACAGGAAGCAATCGCGGTTGTGTTCGAGCTAGCATGCCCCATCGCGTTCAACATGTGGAGATCTATGACATTCCATGTTCTCGTTGACATCTGCGCTCCAGAACAGATTGTGCCCACTCCTCCCTTCATCACGCTGTCGGGTTACAGCGCCTTGTGGTCATATTACGAACTGCCATCCAAGGCAAAGGCTGACTTTGGCATCAGACGCGAAACCCTTCACTGCGTGCCATTACCATTACCAACATATTCCCACAGTGGCCGACAGCGTCTGTGTGAACAACGGACTTGTATTTCAGCCTTTTGATATGACCACCCAAGCGTGGGTAGCTGACTCACTGCCGAACTGGGATTCTAGCCACCTGTGCACTTTTCTTCTTCCCAAGGGACCGTACTATGATTTGCAGCAGTACCTTGCAGGGACGTCACACACCTCGAATGAGGTCATCGCTTATCAGGCAGATTGTCACAAGGATATGACCATTCACGAATTCATCGCATTCGGAGCCTTACGGAGTGGACCGCTTTTGCAATGGATGAATATACTACGCAAACTCCGTGCAAGGACTGCTTAATTTTCGATGCGAGGAAGTCCATCTGCTATTAGTGCAAGCCGTCTCGCAGGTTGGCCCATGTTCGTCTGACGAGGGCCTTCTGTGGCACGAGGAGCTAAATAGCATACCCTTCCTTAGCGCACTGCTCGGAGAGCTGGAGTCCTTGATGGCGAGTGTTGAAGAAAATTGGTTGGAAGGTATCACGATAAGCACCATCATCATGATTGTTTGCCGTGTCTTGTCCTCGACACAGGAAGAGAGCATCAAAAGTATGGGATATTTGTTGCTGCGAAGGATTCGGACAGTGACCTTTACGCTGCTGGGGCAGCTTTCACGAAAAATGCAAGACAGCAAGGACGAGAAAGTCAGTCAGGATTTGCAAGGACGTCTTCGTGATATGGCTGCCACCTGTCGGAGCACCTTTGATATTGATGGAGATCCTTCGCTGCTCTTGACATCAAATGACGACATCAAGATATTTACGTACTGCGCGGTCATGATCTACGACAATACTCCAAGCCAACTAGGCAATCTGCCACAACATTCCAGGTTGCTGCTAGAGTGAGACAAGAGATGCTCCCATGCGTTAGAAGCTGCTGTTCGCCAATACACAGAGATTCACAGGGAGGGTCTCGATTGTGCGGTGGCAGAAAAATGGGGCAGCGACTACAGACCAGGAACACCTTGGAAGGCCCTGCCAGCTCCGAATTCTCGTTGGCTTGTGACGCAGACTGCGCCTTCTGATTCTCAATCACCACAAGCTGTACACTATAACTTGGTTAATGGGTGTCTGCTTGTCAATGGGAAGCCGCTCAGTAGGCTTCCTTCAATTATAGTGCAACATCCCACCTATCAGGCAATTTTCGGTGATGTTAGTTTTTGAAAGTCGCAACTCTGTTGGTGGACGCTGACACATTAATGACAGCAAGTTCTGGACATTATTCCAGCTGATATTCCTGGAATGGAGTATGCGACATGCGGGAACTTCTATGGTCATAAGGTCAGTCTCCCTCGTTGTCAATACTCAGCAGCTAAAATAATAAACTCGCCTGTCAATAAAGGTGTTTTTTGCTCTCCACGACCCAGACGATCTTATTATCCTCACGAAGCATATTGAACAAGGCTCGCATATCCTTCGACTCATTCCGAGCCAGAAATTTTCGGGGGATCTACCGACGACCTTGATAGCAGGCCATACTCATTGGCTCAACCCAGCCACAAACGAAATAGAAATTCGGCCCGTGGAACATGTGTGGCAGTCTTCATCTGAAAATTGGGTCCTGCGATTTGCTGTTTCGGGCCCCTCAACACTGCAGAATACCTGTGGCACCACTCTTGTCGACATACGTAGCAAAACGTGGAACATGGTCTCCAAGAGGGTGCGCCCTCTGGAGGATTCTTGCTACATCATGGTCACATGCAACAAGGGTTCCGGTAGCAATCACTTGCTGAAGGTTAATTTACCTCGATACGGTCTGGAATTTTTTATCAACGAGGATGGGGAATTGCAGTCCCGTAACATGCGCAACATGGTCGTTGATGAGGTTCAGTCTACTGGAGCGATGTTGGGATTGGTCAATCAACTCATCATGCGTCCGAAGTCGACGCAGATCACGAACGAGCATCCCCGCACCGCCATCATCCCAGACGGTTGTATCTCATACGCTGTCGATGAGCATCATGTCCGGGTAAATATCACTACTGAAGGCGCCCGAGTGGCGTATCACTTGTACAGGGTTGATCCAGATCTACGCTGTCTCACTGGCCTTGTAGGTCTGACGAACAAGCTCTACCAGGCGCTCCTCCACGTAGTTACCAGTGGCTGTCTCCCTGATCCTCTGACGGGTCGAACAGGGACAGAGGAGGCGTTGCATATCATGCATTCTGCGGCTTGCCGGTCTTTCATGAAGCTTTGCCCTCGCGATACAGATCTTTTGCGCGAGATCAGTTCATTGTCAGCTATGCGTGTCTGGTATCCCACTCATCTTCAGAAGATGCAGAGCGTTTCATGGTCATGTCTCGCACCCCTTGCACAACACCATGCTTTTCATCCAGCTGCAAAATCCATTATGGAGTACGGCATGCAGCTTTCGACTTTCTCAGAAGGATCTTCAGATATTCATCTTACATTTGACCTTCCACCATTTACCATCCACCTTCTCGAGCGTGCTTCCATCCGTGCCTCTGCGATCTATCCTGATCAGTATTCTCTTCCACTTCTCCTCGGTGTCGCAGATGTCGCTTATGCTTCGCGCAATGTACCCGATAGAAACGCAGAAGAAAGGGCGTTTCACACTTCCTTCATGGTACACCAGTGGCCAAGCAGGCTTCCGGTGCAACAGGATATCCTCAGTGTGTTTACTCGGTGGAAGAATGTCCAGGGCATTGGTGAATCATCACTCAGCTTGCGATACTCCAAATCCTGGCTTCGGCCATTTCATGACATCTTCCTTTCTGCATACGACCGCTGTCGTGTTGCTACGAAGGAAGACACATTTCAGCTCGTCTTTACCTTGGCTTCAGTATCATATGACTTGTTGGATGAGCATGCACTTGTCCCGACACTTCTAGCCTTCGCCACGATTCCTGAAATTTGCACCCTGGATGACCCACCGGAGTTCGCATCATATGATCTCTCGCATGGTTTCATACCGTCCACTGAAAAGCTGGACAACATTGTCAGTTCGTGTGTCAAAGATTTTGAAAATAGCGAGGAGAGATATCTACCTGCAAGGAACAGGGAAGATGAAAAGGCTCTTGGGAGGCGTCGTCATTCAGCTTTCGAAGATAGGTGTTGTTGTGAAAAAATCCTCATTCTCGACAGAATACAGGACGCTTGGCCGTGCAACGATTCTCCGGCACTGAACACACTGCAAGTGAACTGCTACGATCCCAATGAACTATCAAAGCAACTTCGCCCAGTATATCGCAGCTGTTGGGCAAACCATCGTCTGAAGCAACACTTGGATGTCCTGCAAGAGACCCTCAACCTATGCTATACCACTCATCCTCCGTCGAAACTACCCCCGCAATACGATCTTGATTTCTATATTCAAGACTCGGATGTTACTTCACCAGCCTCGACCGTTGATGCTGAGTACCTCTTCGCCAGAGACCCGCCTGTTATACACATGAATGGGTCTTCCCACGTTCTGTCTCATTCTAATCGGAGAGATTTGGTATCTCCAGACACCATGGTCACAGCGAAGTTGCAACAGCTCATCAGCAACTTTCACGACCAAGGGAGAAATGAGTTCCGCCGCAACTACGCCAATGACCTGGAGAAGAGCAGATCGACGTTCTGCGAAGAAAAGCTGGTTGATTTACCAGATTCTGCGCCATACACGACAGAAGTACTGCTGGAGTACCATTCTCTTCATAGTCAGCAATTCCAAGATGCACTTGCATCTATCGTACATGTCCTCTCCCCTGTCTCTGTTGCCGAGAATGCGTTGTATAATGCTGGGTTGTGGCCTCGAGTCACACCAAATTTCCTCTTCACTCGCATGGCTTCTGCATCAGGAAGTGGGACTGAGCACAAGGAAATTGACGGTCCAGCTAGCTTACCTAAGCGAGCAGTGCTACGAAGTTGTTTGAGGGAGTGGCGTGAAGCTCTTGTCTGCCTGTCGCAGATACTTTTGCAACTGCAACACTTGCGAAGACTATTTATGTTTGCCGCTAGCAAGAACTGGGGCGAGTTCTTCAAGGAATTGGAGAATGAAGAATGCGAGCGGTCCAATTCAGAGCTGTACTCTGATTGGCTTTTAATACAGGTGCGCTCCAGAGAAGTCATTCATTCAAGTTTATTGATGATAAAGCATTGCAGATTGAAAGCCAGTTCTTGGCACGACCTGTCCAGATGAAGGTTGCGCAGGAGATGATGTCACCTTCCAGTGGGAGAAATACTTCTCTCCAGCTGAACATGGGGGAAGGGAAATCTTCCGTGATTGTTCCTCTCACAGCAGCCGCACTTTCTGATGGCCACAGACTGGTTCGGGTAATCGTACTGAAGTCATTATCTGCTCAGATGTTTCAGCTCCTGGTTGAACGACTAAGTGGCCTTGCACAGAGGCGCATTTTCTATGTTCCATTCTTCCGCGCTCTTTCCATCAACTCGTCAAAGGTACAATTGTATCGTGACCTGATGCAAGAATGTATGGTCACCAAGGGCATCTTGGTTGTGCAACCGGATCATATTTTGTCGTTTCGGTTGATGGCCGTTGACCGACAGCTGCTCCCTCAGTCTGAAGCTGCTGAAGATATACTGCAGACTCAGCTGTGGCTTGATACTCACACATGCGACATCCTAGACAAGAGTGATGAAATTTTGCACGTTCGCTATCAACTGGTATACACCGTTGGCTTCCAAAGGTCACTTCAGGGCCATCCCGACAGGTGGACGACTACACAACAAGTTTTGAGTCTTGTTGCAAAGCACGCTACTCGGCTCATGGACGAATTTCCTTCTCACTCAGACGTGTCTATTCGCCCGCATGCAATGTTCCCCTTCATACGAGTTTTGCACCTCACAGCAGGTGAAAAATTAGTTCAATGGATCGCACAGGATGTCATTAATTTGAATGGGGCACTTGACAACATCAGCTTCGATCAAGCATCTCTCTGTGTCAAAGAAGCAGTCTACCAGTTCATCTCAACCGAGAATATATCCAACGCTTACACAAGCTTGGTGGAGGAGTGCTACAGACACACCACTGTCTGGCCCAGCCTTCTAGTCTTGCGTGGACTATTGGCATGTGGTATCTTGGTGTATGCCCTGAAAGAACATCGCTGGCACGTGGACTATGGTCTCGCCCTGAAACGAACAACAATGTTAGCTGTTCCATTCCGTGCTAAAGACATACCTTCCCTGCGGGCAGAGTTTGGCCATCCGGATGTTGCTGTCACCCTCACGTGCATTGTCATATTACTATGCTGGCCTCACGCTCCAGCAACTTGATATTATGCTTCAAGCTCCTGCTGAAGCAGGAATAATCCAGCCCTCGAGTACGAATCCTGGGTGCTTCGACTTCAGTCCGTCCCAGAGAGTCTACGACACATTAGGGGAATCAACACAAAATCCGCAGACCAGCTCCCCCACCTTCAGCGATTATTCGCATCCAACAAAGCAGTTGTAGATTTCTACCTGTCTCGAGTTGTTTTCCCCAAGGAAGCCAAGGGATTCCCCAGTAAGCTTACCTGCTCTGGATGGGATCTCGCTCAAAAAAAGAATCATCTCACAACCGGCTTTTCTGGTACAAACGACAATCGATATCTACTACCAAGTTCAATTGTGCAGCATGACCTTGAGCATCAACGCAGCATGAATGCCTGAGTTCTAGCCTTTCTTCTGCGCCCTGAAAACAATTTCTACAAATGCATACCACCTGGTCAAAATGTCCATGACTTCATTAATACTCTCATCGTACAAACTCCCGAGGTTCACGTGCTCCTAGACGTGGGAGCGCAGATGCTGGAATTGAGGAATCAGGACTTAGCCATAGCATGGCTTCGAGCCTCACGCAACGCTCAAGCTGCAGTCTTTGTAAATGACGACAATGAACTCGTTGTTGTTGGCCTAGATGGGACAGTCGAGCCCCTTGTGTCGTCCCCCTTCACCCAGCAGCTTGACCAATGCGTGATATATTTAGATGATGCCCATACAAGAGGAATAGATGTCAAGCTACCTTATGGTTTCCGAGCCACCGTCACGCTTGGCCCCAAAGTCACGAAGGATCGCCTAGTGCAAGGTTTGTGACTCCAGAAGTCATGCATATCGGTTTTAATATTGACCATCTGATGATAAAGGATGTATGCGAATGCGCAAGCTGGGCAATGGGCAATCAGTAATATTTTTTTGCTCCGGCTGAAGTTGATCAGAGCATTCATTCGGCAACTCAGAAGGCTAATCACTTCTTGGACCCGTACCAAGTGGCACCTCGATTAGGACCCCGAAACTTCCTAGTCAATAGTATGCTCACCAGCGTTCCCAACGCCTAAACGGCAGTCCACCACCAGGTGGTCACTAACCCCAACAGATCTATCTCCGAAAATCCCCTTCGCATACCCCAGTTGCTTCTACTATGCCCGGCACCAGCAACCGCAGAAGCACGAGTGTGGGGCCAAGCACCTCACCCACTTCACGAGTCTCTTCTCCAATCTACGGACTTAACACGCACAGAACCATCAGAACCACTATCTCACAGGAATCCATAGAACAGCAAGCCAATAAGGTCAAGGACTCACTCAGTGGTAAAACCTTTCTCGAGGCGAAACTGCTATGCCACGTCGACCAACCGTTTACCCTAAACCATTTAATTTCAGTTCTCTTTCAAATTACGCAAATGTCTAGCAGCACCCCAGCACTGGTCACTGCCGCTATTCGGGCCGTAGCGTTCATTTTGAAAGACCATGCGGCTAGCGAATTAGCCACCCTAGTCGCTAAGCAGGTCACTGACGAAGTAACCTCCAAACTAGTAGACCACGTAATTGCAGCTATCTCCCCCCAGGTTGCACTCGTTCACAACGCATCTCAAACGCTTAATGCCACCCTCAAGGATGCGACGACCCTACACAACTCCATTGATCGGGAACGCACTGAAAGGGAGGACAATATGAAAATAGCCGCGGATTGCATAGAGGAAGCAGCAGACGCACTCTACGAATCTGTTGAAACATACCAGAAGGCCCTCCAGATACTAACCCCCTCACTAGATGCCACGCAAGAAAAGATTGACATGCTTTCCACACAGATGACCAAAACGCCCTCTCAACTGCCTACTCCAACACTATCTTACAGCGCGGCAGTTACGGCCAACCTGGATCCCACAATTGATAAAGCAATTGGTCAAGCAGCAATTCGGGCGCGGCAGATCCACTTAGATCCGAAATCAAACAGCACATTGTTCCCAGCCAACACGCCCACCTCCGAAATCGCAAAGAAACTTAACAATGCCTTAGACAAGGCAAGGGACGACTCCACCCCTCAAGGCAAAATCAAAGCAGTTTTGGTCCTCAAAAATGGCGGCATCATAGCGGAACTTGAGTCGGAATCCCTAGCCTCCTGGCTCAACAACCAACCTGGCAAAACGGCACTGGAGAATCATCTTGACATCGACGTTTCGTTCCGCTACCGCTCCTACCCCATAGTTCTCGAATACTTACCAATTCAATTGCAGATTGAAGATGAAGAATTCCTCCGCCAGCTCGAGCAAGAAAATCAATTGCCACCATTGTCCCTGACCAGCATCCGATGGATCAAACCCACCGCAAAATGCTCACCCCAACAAACAAAGGCTTTCACATTGGTCCACATCTCCGACATCCACATAGCCAATGACATTCTGCGTGATGGTCTTTGTGTAGCAAACAAATGCATCAGTGTTCGTAAGGATAAGAAAGAGCCTATGCGCTGCGCTAAATGCCAGAAGTACAACCACATCGCGAAGAACTGCTCATCTATGGTTGACGTGTGCGGCACATGCGGTGGCAATCATCGCACATCCACCTGTAACTCATACCGCACCACTCGATGCATCAACTGCCACAGTCAACAACACACGAGCTGGAGCCGCTCGTGCCCGGAATTCATCAAACGATGCCAGGATATTGATGAAAAATATCCGGAAAATCACATGCCTTATTTCCCGACCGAGAACGCCTGGACACAAATCACCCGCCCACCAAAACCATCGAAACCTATCCCATCTTCACCATTCGCTACACGACGATCACAGGAACCTAGTCCACCATCGCTACGTCAGTCCACCATCAACTTCCAGCACCAACAACGGCGCCGTCGCGTTGCCTCGCCTCAACCCTCTCAAGATGACTCTATACACTCCCTAATCATCCAATCCTCCCAGCCGGGCCTCCCTTTCACCTTCGATAGTACACCCTCCTTTTCTTCCCCTAATGTCTGAACAACCTGACAATACTAACACTTGTTTTCGCATTTGGCAACAGAACTTAAATACCTCAATGATAGCCCAAGCTTCACTTCTCAACAACGCAGCCATCTCCAACTGGGACATAGTAATTATTCAAGAGCCGCATATCAATTTCCTCCGTAATATGAATGCTAACCACCAATGGTGTGTCCTCTACCCAACGCAGCATTATTCCCATCCTCAACAACGTACTTGAGCCGTCACTCTTGTCAGCTCGAAATTGGATACTAACACCTGGAAGCAAGTAGCGTTTCCCTCATCTGACATCGTAATTCTACAGATCTCCAATCCATCTGGCCTCTGCACCATATTCAACATATACAACGATGGCACCTCGCAGAAGACACTTGACACCCTTGACGACTTTCTTGAACAGCACATTGGCACCATCCGCCCATCAGACAACGACCACATGCTGTGGATGGGTGATTTCAACAGGCACCATCCACTATGGGAAGAACATCGAAATCGCCACCTTTTCAACTACAACGCAGCTGCCCCGCTAATAGATCTTATAGCTAACTACAGCATGCTACAGTTACTCCCATGCGGTATTCCCACCTTGCAGTCAACGTCCACTGGCAACTGGACAAGACCAGACAACGTCTTTGGCACTGAGCGGATCGCTGAGATAGTCATCACCTGCAACACGGACCCAAGTCAGCGTGGTCCTCGCACTGACCATGTGCCCATCCACTTAGTACTTGACCTCAGCACCACTCATACTGACGACACTCCAAGCAAGAACTGGAGGGACACCGACTGGGACGATTTCAACAAACATCTCGAAGAAACTTTAGTGCCATTCCCACCACGACCCTTAGCATCTGCAGACGAGTTCCAACAAGCAGCGAGAACCCTCACCAATGCCATCACCAGCACCATTGATGCGCAAGTTCCCCAGTCTAAGCCCTGCCCCCACTCTAAGCGCTGGTGGAATCGAGAGCTCACTAACATGCATCAACAGGTTAATCAACTCAGTCGTCTCGCATACCAAATGCGTGGATTACCCAACCACCCCTGTCACGAGGAACTCAAGAACGTCAAGAACCGCTACGCCGAACGAATCGAATCAACCAAGAAACAACATTGGTCTGACTGGCTTGAGAACATAGAGGGTAACGATATCTGGACGGCGAATCGTTACATCTCCTTGGAACCAAGAGATGGAGGCAAGGCCAGAATACCAACGCTCAGGACCAAGAACCCCGACGGCACCTTCAATGAAGCCAGCACTAATCATGAAAAAAGTCTAATGATAGCTAAGTCTTTCTTCCCACTGCCCCCCACTGACAACTTTATTCCCGCAGATACTGTATATCCTGACCCGGTAGAGCCCCATGTACCCTTCATGAAAGGAGAAATCCTACTGTGCAATCGCCAAACTCAATGGCCTTAAGGCCCCAGGTCCAGACGGCATCCATAATATAGTGTACAAACAGTGTACAAAGATACTAACCCCTTACTTCGTCCATTTATTTAATGCAGCCATCACCTATCAGACTTACTTCGAACCCTGGCGCCAATTCACCATGGTAGTCTTACGAAAACCTGGAAAGGCCGACTACTCGATACCCAAGGCATACCGCCCTATAGCATTGCTCAGCACCATGGGTAAACTACTCACGGCAGTAGTCGCAGAACGCCTCACCTATATCTTGAAGAAGCATCAGCTCCTTCCCCACACTCATTTTGGGGGAAGACCAGGCCGCTCGACAACGGACTCACTTCATCTGCTTGAAAACACTGTCAAGAATGCCTGGCACTCCCACAAAGTAGCTTCAGCGCTGTTCCTCGATATTGAAGGAGCCTTTCCAAATGCAGTCACCAAACACCTCATTCACAACATGCGCATGCGTCGCATCCCAGGTGACATTGTCAATTTTACCGAACGAGTGCTAACGAATCGAAAAACTCAGCTCAAATTCGACGACTACACTTCCGAATGGATTCCCATCAACAATGGCATTGGCCAAGGGGATCCTCTATCAATGATCCTGTACATAATATACAGCTCGGATTTAGTCGATATTGCCAAGAAACACCGTGGCAACAAATCCCTCAAAGAGCTCACCCTAGCATTTGTAGATGACACTGCCCTCATCGCAATCGGAAATGACTTCGACTCCACCCACTGCCATCCTCGCTGATATGCTCGAATGCCCTGGAGGGGCATACGATTGGTCCAGAGTACATAATTCAAAGTTTGAAACTAACAAATTTGCCTTAGTAGATTTTTCCATGAATCGTCAACGAGAACGCCCCAACATGTGCATCCAAGGCACAATCATTCGACCGACAATGCACCATCGATTCCTTGGAGTATTAGTGGATCAGGAGTTGAGATGGACGGCACAAGTCGATCACGCAGTAGCCAAAGGAACGGCATATATACTCCAGCTACGTAGACTCTCTTCTGCTGCCAAAGGCATCCCACTACCCTTAATGCGACAGCTCTACCTAGCAGTAGTGGTACCCAAGATACTATATGCAGCGGATCTATGGTTCAACCCAGCATACCATGATGGCTCAGACCTCTTGCAGCGTGGCTCCATTGGAGTTGCAAGACGGCTCAATTCGATCCAACGACTAGCAGCACTCGCCATCACAGGAGCAATGCGAACGAGACCGACGGACCTCCTTGAGGTCCACGCAAACCTTCTACCCATGTCACTGCTACTACAAAATGCATGTCATCGTGCAACGGTCCGCATCGCCACTCACCCCAGCTCTCACCCACTGCATGACCCAATACAACGCGCTGCCAACCGCTATGTAGGATCGCACCGCTCCTCACTCCACATCCTCACCCGACGCTTCGCTCTCATCCCCCGCGACATCGAATCCCTGACCCCTGCACGCAAACCTCCTCAGCACTCCAACATCCACAAAACCCGGATAGCTGACTCGAAGCAGAAGGCAATAGAAGAGCACAGTTGACTGACCGATTCCATTCAGATATACAGTGATGGCTCAGGCCATGAAGGCCGAATAGGCGCAGCCGCAGTCCTATTCCGTGCGGGACAGCAACCAAGAGTCCTCCGCTATCACCTTGGGACGGACAAGGAACATACTGTCTTCGAGGCAGAAGCTGTTGGATTGAACCTAGCAGCTGAGTTACTAGCTACGGAAGTAGACCCCATCTTTCCAGTGTCCATCCTCGTCGACAACCAGGCTGCGATTCAATCCGGTGAAACCTTCCACCCGCGTCCAGGATCATACTTGACCGACATTTTCTGTAACAGGTTAGCTGACATCAAGAAAGACCATAGGGACTTCAAAGTTACTGTCCGCTGGATCCCAGGGCACTCCGATGTACATGGAAACGAGGAGGCAGACAAACATGCAAAAAGGGCGGCGGAAGGTCGCCATAACAACAGCCCCATAGCAAGTCTACCCCACTTCCTTCGATATGGGTCAATGCCACTCAGTATCTCTGCACTCAAAGCCGCTCATAAAACCTACATGCACGCTCGATGGATAAGACTTTGGCACAAATCCCCCCGATTCAACTGTATTAACAACATTGACCCCCAGGTAATACAGAAGTCTTTCGTCAAACTATCTGCCTCTTTTCCCAAGTGTCTAACGGGAGCCTACATGGCATTGCGCACTCAACATGCCCCCTTATGTCACCACCTCCATCGCATTGGAAAGATGCCCTCACAATACTGTCCACACTGCCCAGGCATCAACGAAACAGTCTCACACCTCCTCCTCAACTGTCCCGCATACCATCGCGAATGTCATGCCCTTGTCACCACACTCGGTCGCAAAGCCTCCTCCATTCCTTTTCTCTTATCTGACCCGTCAGCTACCCAACACCTTGTCCACTTCCTCAACGCAACTCAGCAATTTCACAAAACCTTCGGTGAGCTTCCGATACCTAGTCCCCCCCCAGATCGACGCAATTAGTTGTCTAGCCTCTTGTCAGACCACCAGCGGGGCGCGACGCTGCCACGTGGAAACAGCAAGACACCTTACCCCAAACATCCCCCCTCCCATTGTAAAAACACCAATGTAACACCACCATGTACCACCATGTACCACCTCCTCCCCTCCCAACAACTTGGCAACACGGAATCACCTGTCAAAGAAGCAGCGGACTCAGATAAACGACATGCAATGCTGCGCACCTCATGCACAGACCCTCTACCCACATCGTTTGCATCTATCCCTCCCTCCCGATTCCTGTACTAGCTGCTACGGCAGCCGAGTACGCGTAAGATATTGTACACACCTGTAGATCCAAATCACGTTAGCTCACACACAATCATCTCACTCAAGGGTTGTGCATCTAAAACAGGCCGGCGGGAACAGCGGACTGATGGGGGCATGCCCCACATCAGGGCATTCGCAAACTCAAGATGCATTCAGGGCACCAGGGGCCTCTAGTCTAGAAAGTATTGTCCTCCATAGAGTATAACTCTGCATAGGACAGAAATTGATATAAAAAAAAAAAAATATTGCGCCTCACCTTTTGGGACTACTTTCTCCTCTGAGCTCAGCATTTTGGTCCTCCAAAGCTGCTATGTGCCATTTTAGTGCAGCATTGTGGTCTTCAGGCATATTAATATTGTGAGGAGACTGAGACATGGCATGCAGGATGAAATGGAGAATAATGGTACGGTTGAGCTTTTGAAGATCAAATTTTGATATCAAAAGTTCCGTCATACTCACCACTGATTGATCACTGAATAGGATGCGGCTCCAGCATTTGGAGTGTTAGAATGGAACCCATCCTACCCAAACCTTGGCATGGTACTGATGCGGAAGGGAAGAGATGTGGTAATGTCACCAAAAACCCAACCTCCTATTACCAAAATGTGGTGTGCAAGAGGTGAGTCAAGTTTAAGTCTCGTCATCAGTGGAGGAACCTTACTACTTACACCACAATTAGAAAAACCACAGTCGCAATCACTCTACCATTGACCCTGCAACTGCTCCTCCGACCCATGTCAAGAACTGTGATACAAGAATGCAGGTGAGAATGAGTATTCAGAGGTACATGCAATGAGCTCACACAACAATGATCACCTTTGCTTCAAGCATACTTCCAGATGTGCAATTTGAAACCAACCCATCAATTTCATATCCTATCTTAGAAGTCTTTATGGGGAAGCTTGATGATGAGGAGCCTGTGTGACGATGGTCAGAGACTATTCCTTTCCCCACTGAGTGGATGGGAGTAAGGACAATTGATGACATGTGCATTATGTCACCTGAAAGCCTTTCAGGTTTTGTTCCACCTGTCTCCCATTATGATCATAGATTTTTACATCCATGTTGTTGATGCTATATTCAAGCTCCATGCAAGGAAGATTTAAACACAAGAATAGGAGGTGAGAACATTCAAATTGTAGGAATTTCTGTGCGCTGAGCTCAGAATGTCAGTATGATGATGTATAGTAGTCTGAGCACTTGCCAACTGAATATACGAACCTCAGAGCCTGATGTCTCCTAGCAGTAAGACAGAGTTTGTGAATCACAATTGCCAGCAAATTGCCAGGCAAAATCGACTTGGATGTAGATGAAGTTGATGCAGCTGCTGACTGAGATGTATGTTAGTCCTCGACTTGGACAAGCACCCAAGTGATGCACATGAATGTGAGAAAGAAAATCGAGTCAGGTCTGTTAAAGTCAAAATCCAGTTCATAGTTTTGCAATGAAATAGACGTCATGGTGTCCGAGAGTCAGAGCAGGCTACCTGACTCACTTTAGTGGTGCGGCACTGTGGCAGTCACCTTCAAGTTTGAGGTACCTCTCAGCGGTACAGACCGCTGGGTGGTAAAGGCAGTGGATACTAAAGGGAGGTAAGGAAAATTGAATCTGTTCTGTTCTGCGGCTGAAGAGAGACTCGGTGAAAAATACTTAAGCCTGACTCGAGGATGGGACGTACACCCGTGGATATCGAGTTGGAAGTCGAAGTACAACAGACACGACGGTACATACCGTCGTGTCAGTGATGGTACTAGATCTGCCTGAGGACCTTTTTGAGCTTTTGCCTTTAATTAAGCTTCGACTAGGTTGAGGCCAGTCAAAATCACCTTGAACTTGTTTTGAACTTGAAGTTGGGCGTGTAAACATAACCACGTGATCAATAACACGGTGGTAGCTGTCACGGTCGGACTCGCTTTCAATGCCAGCAACTCCGAGCGAGTCAGTGCCAACTCCGACGAGTCGGGTTGAACCAAGTTGACTCGAACTCGGACTTGTTAACTCCAAACACTGATAGTAGGGCTGAGTCGGGCTCAGTGGTATGTACTGCTGAGTCTCACCTCCCTTTATTATCCACTAGTAGCTTTACCACCCAGTGGTCTGTACTGCTGACTTGAAGGCGACTGCTGCAGTGTCACACTACCTGTGATCTTGTACAGGGCAAGGTTAGCAAACAAGGGCGTTACAGTAAGCAACAAAACTGTTGCAATATTTACATGATTTTGATTGTTTGAGCTATATCATTGCTGGGTTAGCTGCTATGAGAATGTGGATGAGAGCCACAGACCTTTAGTCAATTTAACTTCATATATATCCATGGTGCTGGGATTTTCAATTCGGTCATCCTGAGCGGCAGCAGCCTCTGCTTCCCACTTGACAAGGGTGTCATTGTTGGCAGTCTCGCTCAATCGGTCAAATGCATATTGGCTGTCTCTGATGCCTTGCATGGCCTCCTTGAATTTACGGCACAGGAATTTGCCTTTGTGCATTCAGATATATAGCTTCAGTGACATAGTATAGCTCACTGATGCGTATCATCTTCATAAAATTGCAGTCATTCATTTGAAAATCCAAACACTCCTTTTGGTGGGGGGTTGACATCCCCCTTGCCACCAGGCAATATAATGTTCAAGGGTGCCCACAGAGTCTCCATAATTTCGCCATCAATCCTGGTGGTACCAGTGATGAAATTTGATGCATACCGTACGAAGCATTTGTCTTGGTGGCCATGGACATGTCAGAGCACAATGCCAGGGATTACCTGCATGCCCCACAGCAGGCTGAGAAAAGGGGACTCATCAACCCGCTGGTTGAGATGCTTGTTATATTGACAATTTATGTCATAGAAAGTCAATGCCCAGTCAATTCCATTGGTATTGTAACCTAGGGCTTGACATAGCACATAGTCCATGTTCATCTGCCTTAGGCCAACTGGCCAGTGGTGAATGAGTTTACACTGGGCATAGCAAATATCAGTCAGCGAACCTTTCACTCTTCTGAAAGTCTACCATGGAATGTGGGACAAAACAGCTGTGTCTTGCGCAAGCACACCCACCTATTCCAGTGGCTTCCAGCTTGTGGCATGAAGCATTTGCCTGATTGACCATTTGGTGGTTATTACAGTCAGATTGATGTACAATGTCCTGTGCCTCAGTGAGATGCATTTTGTACCAGGCATTGCTGACCATAAAGCCAAGGCCATTGGTCAGTGCCACCTTGTCGCTTGGATTCACCGGAAACATATGTCCGGCCTTGAAATTTCCGTCCATCACCAAGGATCTTGAAAACAACTATGCAGGATCATCAGCATTCTTCTCTGCCAAATTGATGTTTGCCCTGGGCTGTGGACATGAGGGACAAAAAAGTGCAAGCTCCCCTGCTTTTGGTTTGTGCTTCCACCCTCATCAATTCTCAATATCGGTCCTTTTGGTCATGGTGAGGAATGCAATAAAGAACATCTACATTACTCACTGGAACCAGATGAGGGAACACACTGGATGTGATTCGCCAAAGTTTACTATAGTAGTTCATCGCCGATCTCCCACATTCCAAGTTATCCAACAGGAAGTTGTCCAGCACTGCAAATGTGAATGCTGTCTTTGGCGAAGTGAAAGATGCTGGGAAGAGGCCTGTTCTACACAATTGCATGTCAGGACTCAGTGCATCAGTACACCGACAGAATCTAATCATTAAGGAATGGAGCCCTGATGCATCCACCACTGTAGTCGTTCGTGGGTCATTGACCAAAGGCACCCACTGACCTTTAGTAAAATAGTCTCCTTCATTATCTGTGTCGTACCACTCATCGGTCACCTGGGGGCAAGGCTTTCCCTGGTGACCGAGATGTATTTCCAGACTGATCTTGGTCAGGGAAGTGTCCTCAAAAAATCCCCCAGTCCATTGACTGATCCTATGGAAAGGCATGTGGCTGTGAATTATCCTACAGCAATGAGTACAGAAGAGTGGTTTATCCATACAGCTGTGACACCTGTAGACTCCATCCTTTGTGCAGACAGAGTAAGTCCTGTTGGTCAGTGGACCCTCTTGCCGAAAGAGCAAGTCCAAGTAGTCCTCGGTCTTGTACTGCCACTCCCATAGATAGTCATTTTGACTCTTGATACTTTGTGTTAGTAAATGAGACCACAGACATAAGTCATAAGCTTGCTATGGACTTGCAAAGTCTACAAGGCTCTAAGTTTATATCACTGAGATTATAGTGCCCATTGTCACCCTCGGTGTGATGTCCTGTGGTGGATCCTTGCTTGGTAGGCGATTTGCTGGGTGAGGAATGAATGGAAGCTGTTTTGTTGTAATGTTGAGCTTTGACAAATTGTCCTGTATTTCCTCGTGATGTTCTTTTCTGCTCCCATCTAACCAATGAGGATGTCATTGGAGGACTCCAGGCCTTCGGCTTTGACTTGACCATGAAAAAAATATGTGCTGTTGTGCCATGGATGCGTTGTTTGAAATAGTATGCTTAGACTATGGGACAGTTTAGTGCTTACATGTAACTGTCAAAAGCAATGCATCCATTGCAATAGTCATTTTGATCTAGTTGTGTGATCAGGAGTGATACCCATGGCACAATTATCAAGGATATGATATTGGATATGTCAACAGCACTTTATGACCTCTTATCTGACTCAACAGACCTGCCTATGCATCTACATTGCTCAATAAGCCTTGTAGCACTGGTGCTGGTACTATTCAGCACAATCTATTCCTTACGTGCACTTATGACATTGGATATGTCACTCATTACTCACATGACACACCTGCATTTTTTTTGGTTCATTCCATACACTGTATCAACCGTCTCCTCTGTTCAGGTCCTAACCTCTAAATATATCTACAGTTCTTACATGGCTCAGTCAAAGATTAACACAGGGGATAGTGCAGGAGTTCAGCCTCGGTTGAATGACTGAGAGACCACCGCTCTACTGTCTCATGTCAAGGAATGGCAGAAAGCGAGTGGTGTGGAACGACAAGAAATATTCAAAGCAGCTGCCAGGGAAGCCAAGATCTTGGCTCCAAAGATGGATAAAGAGCTGTTGAAGCAATGAAAAGATGTAAGTGTTCAGCCTTTCACGCCAAGTCATGCTATATGACAGTAATTTTGAACAGAAATACCAACAGTGGTTCCATAACCTACAAGAAATTCAAGGCCACCTCCAAAGCACCCAGCAAGCTCCAAAAAAAATGGACCACTTGCTGAGTCATTGAGGAGGAGAGGAAGGCCAACATTCTGCAGCAAATACATGAAGACATCCAGGACGAGACTGGGCAGAAGCCAGCACAACAGGAAGTGCTCAGGAGGTATCAGCCAGCCATGACTGCATTCATGCAATGGCTGGACAAGAAGGAGTTGCAGGAAGCCAAGGTGAAGGCCGAGAAGTGGAGGAATCAAGCGCCTGATGCTGCTGTTCAGGTGAAGACGGTGAGGAAGAAGAGAGAAAAAATGGTGAAGAGCTTTGCCAAAGAAATGTTTTCTCAAGCCAGGATGAGAGTTTTTGTTTTAGGTTCATGGAAGGATGAGAAGGGTGGCTTGCTCACATCTGGATGAGTTCTTCTGGTCATCGGTCAGTTGGTCAGTTGGTCAGTTGGCCATAATGCTTACTTAGGTTGTTGCAGCTTTGACTTCAATGAGCAGCTTGGTAAGGCCTCAAGTTTTATGAAAGTTAAGGATTGGCAGGTCATTCTACCGGCATGGGAAGATTTTATTAGCGATGCATTTGGTGAGTGTCCAGTCCTTTCCAGAGGCCCTTGCATTAAATACATGTCTCCAAGACCAGGATCAAGACCAGGATGCCATGCTCATTGGAGGCACCAGGCGGGTTCTCAAACCATACTATGAGTTTAACCTGGACCACTCAGGTTCACTGATGTTGCCTGAGCTGGATGGTATGACCCTTGAGACCAAGAAGTCCATGATTCGGTCATTTCTGACAATTCATTACAGTAAGCATAATCACCAACACTCTTTTCATCATCTGATGCCAGCTGGAACAGGGACATGTTGTGGAAAGTCCAAGGTCCCAGTGCCCTAGAGTGACATCATGAAGGGGCAGTCCAGATTTATCTCCACCATATATATGCCTGATGACACCAAGATCATGGAGCCATCTAAGTTGCTGTGTGCCAATGCCAATGTAATTTTGAAATTTTGGTGGGACCGACAGGAAAACTAAGTGGGACCCACATTCAAATTCAAAGCCTGGATGGATGACAAGGGGAAAATGTGTTCTCCTGTGGCTGATGGTCAATCTGATGGTGATGCCGATGATGAGAGTCCCACTGCCAGGCAAAGAAGAGAGCCATTGGCAACCACCACTTCGTCACTAACCTTGTTTCCCAAGGGGTGGTCAAGATCCACAAAGTGACCCTATGTCAGCTCGGCAGAGGATGAGCCAGATGACACCAAAGCAGAGGCATCTCCATTGACTACCACAAAATACCACCAGGGTGACCAATTGGTGCCAATCATCTTGGGCAAGTGCATCAGAGGTCATGAAGACCAAACCAAGGCCTCCCTCCCTGCCCCTGAGGTAAGCCAGGCATCACATGATGAAAGCAGTGGCTGCACCACTGGTCACCGGTCGCCTCAAGCTCATCATGGCAACCCCACTGTCAGCCCAAGAGCAACTTGTAGGGCCATGGAAACCCACAGAGGTCTTGAACATCTTGGTGAATCGCCGACAGTATAGCAACCGGCATTACAAAGGACAAGGACTAACAGAGAAGTCTCGCCAATGGTGCAAGAGAGGTGGCCAAAGAAAGTGCCGGCACCCAGAGAGCATTCACCAAGGAAGAGCAAGGCAGTTGGATTAGCCACCAGTGTTCCCTCTGATGCACCTGCCAAAGGCACTAGAAGCAATGCTGAGAACTCGTGTACCACACGCACTCATCAAAAGCCCAAGAAATATGCTGACTATGTCTGATTCGGCAAAGTTGCATCAGTTGTCGGTTGTCACCAATACCCATGACATGTATTTATATTACATTGTACATACATTACGCTACACTATCCATATGGCACATTCAGTCCATCTCTTTCTTCATACTGAGCTCCAATATAGTCAGTGGATCATCTATCTGTCTGAATATTTGCAGCATGTGCTGAATCTTGAGAATGTCATTGTTGGTGATGACATATTCATTTCAGGGCAAATTGATATTTTGCTATCAAGCCCCAGTTCCTCTCAAGGATGTCTGTGGCATGCTCACTGTCATTACCATCTTTACAATGATGGTTAATGTGATGATGCAACTGCCAGGAAGAATATAAACTTACCCATCAGTCTGTTTAACCTTGCCAGCCTCTCATCAGCTCGGCACACCAATTCCTCCCCAGCTTCAACCAATGATATTGCTGAGCATTCAGTCAGTGCTGGAGAGGGCAAGCATGATGCCAGGGGATCCTTTTGCAGATCATTGACTACTGCACCATGTGAAAACAACCAACCAACCAAGTTTAACCATGCTGGTGCCATGTGCATCAGTTGGATGACCTTCATGGTCATCATCACCAACTGCTGGTGAATCTTCCCAGCACATGTCAAATCCACCTGCAAATCAGTTGAAGCTACTGACATCAATCACTGATGCTCACCTTGGAATTCTGCAGCCAGTGCAGCCGGTCGGTTGTCCCAACACATGTCATACTGATCAGCCTGGGATGAAATATGTTCCTCCTCCCCACAATAATTATCAGCAGTGGTAGCCAGTGGTGTGGCTACCAATACATTGATTACTGGGACTGAGGCTACCTTTGATGAGTTGGGCTCATCCCAACAAAGGTCATATTGACCTGTATCTACAGTAGCATCGGTATCCCAGCATAAATCAAAGGCTGCTATATCTGTCAGATATAAATGAAGCCATGTGAATGATATGAGACTTACCTTAGCCACCAAAGTCTGCTTTGGCCAAAGATGCTTTGGTCGGTGCAGTGACCAATGCTGTGACCAGCGCTGTGACAGTAGGCGCTGATTCAGGTTCAATGTCCCAGCACATCTCGAAAGCTAGCATGATGATGCATCAGTAGAGGACGTCACTTGCACAATAGATAATGGCATAAACTTACATTGACCACTGTATTTGGGTTCGGTCAACGATGTGTCGGTCGATGTTTCCACTAAGGGCACTGCCTCAGCTTCAGTTTCCCAGCACATGTCAAACACTCACATCAGGGTTATTGATATTTAGGAAAGGTCTACACATTGTGTAAAATGTAAAGACAATATTTTAAATTTAAATTGACATAAAGATGGGTGCATAACTTCAAATTTTGGGCAGCATTTTGTGTGAAATCGTAAATATGAAGTATCCTGCAACCAGTGTTCCCACCAATCACATGTCAATGAAAATATGAAATATAAACTGATTTTCAGCATCTGTGTGAATTTGAAGCTTAATTATCACAGTGAAACATTGGACAAAACTTGAAGTTTTGTCCATTGATACATGTTTGTCAATGTATCAAGTTTTCTTTAACAATCAGGTGCCCCTAAAAATTTGAAGTCTATGCTGGTGACAAAATGTGATGACTAAACCTCAAGTTTCATCCTTAGAAAAAATGAATCGCCCGATTATCGCCCACCCATTGCCCACTCGGATTAAGGTGGGGGCGCATACACCTTGAAGTGGCCGCTGACACAAAGATTGTCAATTTGTGAATCAGAATGGATTGAGTGAAACAATCATTCTAAACAAGCAGATAAATACAAATGATTTTGACATGTATCCTAAGAATGTGCTAATTCTCTGTAAATGCTAAGCAGGAACTCAGAAATGTACAAGTGACAACAGAAAAGATAATCTTACCGCTTGCTTTGGTAGCAAGAAAACTGCAGCACGCTGCTTGAACATTCTTTCTCATTTTGTTTGTACCCGTATTGAACTTGATGGAAGCTTTCCACTGTGAGTTGGTCATTGGACCATTAACGTCATTGGTAGATAAATGTCAGTTTTGAGAAACACCATCTCGAATATTGTCGAGGCGTTTCTGGAACCACTGTTCACATCAAGTTGACCAGAACCCCACGTTCAATCCAGATGTAGCCCAAGCCTGAGGTCTAGGCCACCAAGAGATCTTTCTGATGTTTCCAGCATCTGATTATAATGTAAGTGCTGCTGCCTATGGAGGGAAAAAAACTTACTGTTGTATATGTAATACGTCCTGCAAATAAAATCTACCTCCTCCAACAACAACTCGTTGTCAAAGTAAGTCTGGCCATCAGTGGATAACATGAGGCCAAATGGAACAGCTTCCCACAAGATGCCATCAAGAACTGACGGGAGTGCATCAAAACCAATGCTATGTAAAGCTAACTGCCATATGAGCCCCCCATGAAGGAGCGCAGCTCTTGCACGAGGCTGATTCATAAACTTGTGATGATACTGCTCGTACACGACATAACCATCATACAGTAAGCAACAAAACTGTTGCAATGTTTACATGATTTTGATTGTTTGAGCTATATCATTGCTGGGTTAGCTGCTATGACAATGTGAATGAGAGCATTATTGTAGCCCTACATCCAAGCTACATTAGTCATACTACACATAAGGTGTGAAACAATTTCCTGAAAACGATATAAGCTATTTACAACAGGGTATGCATTGCAACAGTTTTGTTGCTAATGATTCTAGATATAATCATTGTCAATTATTAGTAGGTAGTGTATCCTCCCTTGGCTTTAATCACTGCCTCAATCCTTCTTGGCATGCTTTCTATGAGATTCTAACATGTGGCTACATCAATCTGCTCCCATTCTCTCTCTATACACTCCCAAAGCTCTATCATCCCATTTGGTGGATTGAGGTATTCTGTAAGCCTTCTTTTTAGGATAAACCATAGATGTTCAATTGAATTGAGGTCAGGAGACTGTGCAGGCCATATCATGACCTCATATCCATGATCCTCAAATTGGTTGTTTCAGCAGAGAGGGCTTTCATGATGATGAATGTTGAAAAAGTTGAACATTTGGCTTTGTTTATATCATGTTGATCAATTTACATGTCACATGACACTATAAGACATACCCAACAACATAACTGATGTCTATTGATAGGATTTTTCTATTTAAAAATATCAGCAACAAAACTGTTGCAATGCATACCCTGTTGTAAATAGCTTATATCGTTTTAAGGAAATTGTTTCACACCTTATATGTAGTATGACTAATGTAGCCTGGATGTAGGGCTACAATAATGCTCTCATCCACATTGTCATAGCAGCTAACCCAGCAATGATATAGCTCAAACAATCAAAATCATGTAAACATTGCAACAGTTTTGTTGCTTACTGTATACAGCGCTGAAAGTGGGGGGCTTGTAACCAAGCGAGTATGAATGGAGTTCCATAACTGGGTGTCGCGCAGAAGGCTGAACTGCTATTGGCTGCAATGTCTTGAAAGACATTCCTTTTTGGAGAAGATTGCGCGCAATCTTCAAGATGTCATACCCCCAGTCATGACGGAGGCACATAAGAGCCATGGCAGCATCGGGGACAACAAGATGCCAGGGAATAAGACTTGGTGATGGACATGGCTGGATGACATAGAGCAGCTGCTGCTCGGACACGTGGATATAAGAAACTCAAATATTTGCATTCATGGCCGACAGGGAGGAATCAGGTCCTAAGTCCCAGAGATCAGACAGTATTTGAGAGAACTGAGAGCTGGGTAGGGTGACAAGATAACCAATGTAACATGTGATAATGCGTTTCTGTGCATCTGCAACAGATTCAACATCATCGCCTGAGTCGCTGATGAGTTTGCATAGATTAATCCACGTGGTCCTCTGAATCCACTGTTCAAACGTAGTTGATCTATCATGAGCTGTGTGAGTTGATGCTGTGAGCTGAAATCCAAGATGGAAACGAAGGATTGAGGCGAAACATTCAATACCACTAGTGTAATTCGACGAAGGTGCAACCTCATGATGACCAAAGTAGTTTTCAATATCCTGTAAGAAACTGGAAAATGGGGGTGGAGGCGGAGGAGGCGAAGGAGGACCAAAAGGAGAGGGATCAGGCAAGAAATTATCCTCTTCCCAGTCACCATTGGGAATGCTAGTAGGATCCAGCGCATCACATAAGTCCCACTCATTACGAAATGAGTCATAAATCCTAGTAGATCGACTATAGTTTCCCCAAGTTGTTGATATCTGGGCCTTTGTGAGGCAGATGCACAGAAGAAAGCCACCAAATTCATCTTGGGGTTGCCATTCAAACACAGTGGCTGTATTGGATTTTCTGGGAATACTATGGCTCATTGCTGAATGCTTGTGGCTCTGACGTGACTGCCAGCAAGTTGGAGTCTCCTTGGCTTCCTTCACCTTATTTTCCTTGCAGCGCCAGGTAAAGAACACATTGTATTGCTCTCCTAGCTTCTGCCCACTGAGTCATTCTGGGCTAGGAAACCAAGGATCTACCCATTGCTGAGGACCTGCTGATACAGGCTGGTGTCCTCCACCATCCAGATTCCACCCAAGGCCATCCTGATTGTAAGCCTGATCCCATCCAACAATGCTCTCACTTCCATTATCCGGTTGACCCCATGTCCCATGCATCTGGCCTGACTGCTGCACCTCAATCACATTGGCAATGGCTTTTGGGGACAGGATGTAGTGATTCAGCTTGAAGTCGACAGTAGTGTCGCCATCATAGCAGACCCAGATTGGGATTGAGAAGGCTTCAAACATAGGCAACTATGCCTCCCAAGGATAGTATATGGAAGATATGAAAACCCCGGTGCATGGTACATTAGTCAACAAATCCCCGACAAATGAGCGAGATAACTCAAGAACCCATTCAGCTGGGATGGGATATGTAGGGTCATCGGTTAAGAGAGATATCCAGGCATGATCGGAACCTCAATATCGGTGGCTCATGATGTGCCATGTGCATATAGCGACAATTGCTTAAAGTGTGTCAGTCATCATGCAATGTAATGAAAATGGAATGGATGTACATAAGAATGCGTTACGTGACTGCAATGCAACTTTTTCACAAGCCTAGCATCTGCATGGGATCTTTGATACCCAAAACTAGTGGGAGTGTGTGCAAATAGGGTCCCCCATGGAACAAGAAGTCCTGCACCCAAACGTTCCTGGCACCAGAGTAATTTCTGCTCTAAATCGCTCCATTTTTCCCTGATGTCACGATGGAGTATATACTTGCCTTGTCCATCAACCTCTGTTTTTAGCGAAAACGCAGAGTGGTTTAGGCATCCAAAAATTGGGCCATCAAAGTCAGGATTTAGAGGGACAAGAGGAAGTCACGGGCGAGTTGCATACGCCTAGCGTGTGGTGAGTGGAGTCTCACTATCATCAGGCGAACTGTTGTGGGGGTCATGTAGGTCCCAGGCAGGCTGATGAGGGATCACATCTGGAAGCGAATGTGCGGTGAGAGAGGTGTAGACCTTGTCATCACGACAAAAGACTTTAAGACTGGTAGTAGTCATCGGAAAGGGTGATGAATTCATAGAATAGCAGAGTCGACCAAAGCACTACCACAACAGTACACACTGTTGTGCTAGGATAGTCAAGGATTGCACTGATGCATAGAATGAGGAACAACTTCTACCACAACAGTACAAATGGTTGTGTTAGGTTGGGAGGAGTAAACAGCAGGCTGTATTCAAAAGACTTGACAACTTTGGCGGGCAATGACACAATAGTCACAAATAGCTTATGTAATATTGTTACTTTCATTCTGGCAACCATGTTCTAACCTTCATCATGAATCATGAAGGTTCCACACATTCTCGAGCTCAACGGTATGTACTGTTGAGCTCATCATTCTCAATACGATCCTCTTTAGTACATACCGTTGTGCTCTTGAAATCTTGACCACCGCCTCCTCACGACCTTCAAGCCAACATTGGATACCACACTCAACTTGTCCGAGTCTGCAACGTCTCCCAATGTTGCACATGACCTCTTTCTTTGGTTTCCCGCTCTTAGAGCATGACAGTACATACTGTCGTGCTCTTGAAATTTCGACCACCACTTCCTCATGACCTTCAAGCATCGGATACCACACTTGACTCGTCTGCAACGTCTTCCAATGTCGCACATGACCTCTTTCTTTGGTTTCCTGCTTGGCAATCCTTTAGATCATGTGGGTCTGGTGATAATGCATAATTTTGGTATGCATCTCAGTCCACAAAACCAGTGTCTAATGTCTTCTTACTCACCTTCCATTTTTTAGATTGTGTGGATCAAGCTATCCCATCAAATCCTCCACTGTACATACAGTGGAGGGGGTAGCAATTATCCAGGCCTTCCACATGTGTCAGTCACTCTGATATATTGCCCTCTCTATACCACACATTATGCTACCATCACCTTTATCCATCTAAATGTCTCATTCTACATCTCCAACCTCTGAACTTCCCACTCAGTGAGATCAGACATCCATTCATCATTGTATAGGCCCTTCAGTAACCCTGTCATTGGGCTTCATGAAGTCTTCGGATTACTGGGCACACATATCCTTTTCATCGGCTTTAATCCCTGGGGCGAGAAAATCTCGTCATCAAATACTCTCTGATGGTCAATGATGTTCAGTTCTCTCTCTACCTCACGACGCCATGGCATATTCTTGACCCGGAGTACTGTTTCCACATTGTTCTCCACGTCGCTCTCTGCTGAACTCATCCCATCATCTCCCAGCGTCTTGATTAGCCTCTGAAGCCACTCCCAAGTTGGGAGATCCTCGTCAGATTCATCCTTCTTCAACTCGATGATGTGATGAAGAACTTTTGTTCTTCGCATATATTTCTGTCATTGACATTAGTATCGGAATGACTTCAAGATTGCGAACATACATTTCATCAACAGGTTGCTTGATGAACCAATTTGAGAGTTTTGTCTTTTTGTGTGATCAACCTCTTCTCCACATCTTCCCCAGTTTCCAATGTCCCCTTTGCTGTGACCTTTGCCTGCCCTTCTCTCCATATTGTCCACAGCCGCTTGTAGCGATGCTCGAGTGTTTCTCTGTAGTAGCCATCCGACCTTCGGACTACCCATACCTCTTTCTGGCTTCTCTCCTTCAAATCCTCAAGGAGCAAATCGAGCACTCTTGCATTCTAGGGCGATCTGGATCCATTTGTGAGATTGAAGGCTAGATTCTGGTGGTCAGGGCCTGGACCATCTTCGTGCTCGTATGAATATACAACATCACAAGCGGCTGTCTTGTGGGCCAAAAAATCTGCATCTTGAGACAGGTTCAATTTTTCTTAGAGGAAACACCAGACTTCATTCTACTCCGCACTCAGTGGAATTCTTTGTGTTGAAGTTCTAGCTCACCAGAAGGAAGTCTCTTTCATGGCTCAACTCTGCAGCCCTTTGTATCCTAACTTCATCGTCCTGCACTTTTGTACTTCTCCTTCAAGGACTCCACTTCATCGGAATATCCCTGTTGATGAAGATGCGTTTGAGTGCCGCCTCTACACCTCTGGAGATTGCATTCTCCATTGCAGACATAGGGATCACATTGTCTGATTGCAGCAGTTCTGGCTTGACCGTGGGTGGTTGTTCTCAATGTGGATGTGTTTCTATAGAGTCGTTGTCCTGCTATGGCATCAGTGGAACATCAGTTTTGACCACATCTAGTACTTACATCTGCTACAGATACCAGATGTGTCCTGCATGTTGTTCCACATCCCCTCTTGATCCTTTTGATTGCATCAAGGGATGGAGTGTTGGGTGGTTTCTGAGGCATTTTGGCCTGCTGCTGAGTGCTCGTGGGGGGGGGGTTGTCTGTGTCCATATCCATAGCTGTATCCTGTTGCCTACCACATCTTGCAAACCATTGCTCCATGTTAGCCAGCTCAGCCTGTTTTTTGCCTTCAGGGTTTCTACTTCTAGCTGCAACCTTTGTTCTACCTTGGCCCCAATCGCTTTCTTGCGTTCTTCTAGCTGCTCGATACCATTAGGAATTGTTTAGCTGTTTTGTTCACCCTCACCTCTTTTTGTCTTCTGTTGCTTAATTCTGCTGCTTCCTGGCACTGCTGTTGACGTTGTTGGAGTTCATTTTTGGCATAGTTCAGTTGGTTCTCTTGCTTTCTCAATTCCGCTTCTAATTGCTGAGCCTTCATGTGTTCTTCTTCTACAAGATGGTGTTGTTCCTGAATGTGTTCCTCAGCTTGCTGGCGTGCCTGCGATGACCAGTAAATAAGCAGTGATGCATCCAGAGTCTCGTGGATACCACTTCTGCATGTTTTGTTGTTCCTGAACGTATTCCTCAGCTCTCTGGCGCACCTGCCAACCAGCACATCAGCAGGGATACAACTACCGAATATCTCATGCATACCACTTCTGCATGGCATTCTTGTTCCTGGAGGTGTTCTTCAACTTCCTGGCGTGCCTACTGACAACCATCAGTGGTGATACATTCACCAAGTCTTTTGTGTGTACCATCCGTCCTTCCTCCACGATTTTGTTTATCCTTTCTTCTTGCTGATATAGAGTCTCACGAAGTTCTTGTGAGTAGTCAACTTCGCGAAAGCGATGTTTTTCAGATGCTTGGATAGGACTATGAGTTGATTAAGCTTATTCGCACTATAAGTGTACCAATTCATTTCTGACCCTCTTTTCCAGTCAATTCATTCTGGTCGAAGGTCGTACTGTACTAGTCGAAGTTGAAGGTCATGCTTCGAGCCCCTTCAGTGACAAATTCCGTATCATATGGGCCACCCGACCTACATAATATCCCATATCAGACGGGCCAGCGGACCATAGGCCCATGTTGTGTATATCCTCAATGATGACAGGTGGGCCGGGAGCACAATTATTTCCGATGGGTACGGGTGGGCCCATGTATGCCAATGATATATATATTGTTGATGTTGATGGATGGGTCGGGGAAATATGATCATTCATGGAGATGGGTGGGCCCATCCAGGTAATATGCAGTAGGATATTATAGTCAGCTGGGCTGAAGAGAGATGTAAGGCAAACATTATTATATAGACAGGTGGGCTGATGGGGGGTGTATTACATAGATGGGTGGGCCGAGGTAGGGGAATATTACATAGACAGGTGGGCCAAGGGTGGTATAAAATATTGATTGCATGGACAGGTGGGCCGAGGTGGTGGAATATTACATATATGGGTGGGCTGACATAAGGGATATCAAATAGACGAGTGGGCCAAGGGTGTGGTAAAATATGTATTACATAGACAGGTGGGCCAGGGTGGGGGAGTATTGCGTATACGGGTGGGCCGAGGCGGGGTATATTATATAGACAGGTGGGCTGACCTTGGATGTATCACATAGACGGGTGGGCCAACGTGGGGGGTATTATGTATTTGCATTAGAAATCTCCCATCAGTCGTCCTGAGGCTACAGTAAGTCTTCACATTTCATCTGGAACTGACATTTGTACTTACAATTTATCAGCCAACCTCCGGCAGTCATCCAGAGGTCGTTGAGGCCACTGATGATACTGCCAGCACTTCAGATGGGGAACCTCCTGCCATTCCCACCTTTGATATCACTATTCCTGGCCCAGTGAGTTCTCCATTTAATTCCCTGTCGTCCATCCACTAATGGATCCTTCAGAACAACCCTTGCCATTATTGTGCCAAGGAAGATTGGCACTGCCAGACTCATTTGGACAGGAGGACCAGCCACCCCTGCCTATCTTGCGTTCAGTGCTCCTCCAAGAAGATCAAATGTCAGCCTGCATCTGTGGGAACCCCTCCCAAATGCGTCAGAGGTAAGTCCACCACCCAGCGGACTTGTTCCAGGACCCCTGCCCCTGCTCCCTCCTCTGGTCCATCTGCCTTGCAGTCCAGGAGGCAGACTCATAGTCAATCTTGTGGGGTATCCCGAGCTCTGGCCGTCCCTGCTGTGACTACACCCAAGGTGCAGTCACGTGGTCGCAGCAAGACCACTGCCAGGAAGACACCTGCCCCTGCCCCTGCCCCTGTAACAGCTGGTAAGTCACTTCAATTTTCAATGACCAGCTGACCTCATTGTCTCACTTAGCTGTTCCATCCTCGAGTGTCACAGTGCCTCATGCAGCACTCGATGTTCCCATGCCGGACCTCCATTCCATGGCAATTACCATTAGGGATGGTGCAGCTCGCATCACCATTCTGGAGGCTCATGTGCGGGAGCAGGATGGTAAGATTGATACCCTGCAACACCTCCATGAGAGCCTCCGGTGCCAGGTGGTCGACCGGCACCTCTCATTTCCACTTCCAGACTCACCTGCCAATGCAACCTTTTTGCTGGATCAATCTGTTCCCCCGCCCTCCATGTCACCCCTCCCCTCCGCACTTCCCAACCTCATCAATTTGGACATGGGAGTCATGGAACCCACTCCCTTGAAGGTTGAGGACGCATCTGACATGGTGGGGCTCATGTTTGAGCCCAGCCATGTTCAGCCTGAGGATCCACAATCGTCCAGCGACATTGTGATCCCTGATGATCTGGGCAACCTCTTCTCAGAATATAATTCTGGTTCTGAGGAGATGGATATTGAGGTGAAGGCTGGGAGTTCTGGTGAGGAGGTTGAAATGGCTTCCTAATTGCTTAGTGATAGATGTACATAAATGTTTGTCAATGCATGTTACCTATGCCACAATTGAATGATGGACTCGACTTCCTGACATCCGGAACTGAAAACTTGAGATTCACAGTTGATATCACCTGAGGCCCGAAGCTTGCAAAAATATTTGAATCCATGGACATTTCATCTATCCCCAAACCCCGAAATTGTGGACTGCCAGAGCTCAGGTCTCAGGGTTTAGGACTCGGGAGTTGACATTTGAGATGAAAAGACATTTTTCAGAAATGTTTGAATCAAGTTGTTATATATCCATAAACATTTCACTGACCCTTGAACCCCGAACCCTGAAAATGTGGACTGCTGGGTCTCGGCTCTTGGGGTTCGGGACTCGGGACTCAGGACTCGATATTGGAGATGAAAAAACATTGTTTAAAAATGTTTGAATGAAGTTGTCATACATCCATAAATATTGTCCTGTATATCCATAATGATTTGACTGACCCCCGAATCCTGAGTCCCGAGTGCTGGGTACCCAGAACTCGGGACTCGGGACAATATGTGAGATGTGAAGACTATGTAAGATGAAAGAGACATATGTCAAATATGTTTGAATCCCCTTTGGCATATCCAAAAATATTTTACCGAACCCCAAACCCTGAAATTGTGGACTGCCGGGTCTCGGGGGTCCGGGGTTCAGGGTTCGGGTGTCAGGTGTTGATATGTGAGCATCCACAAATGTGTAAATCAATGTTGTTGGAAATCAATTGTTTGACAATTGATTTTTGTCAACCTCCCCAAATTGTGAGTGCTGAACCCCGGACCCCCGAGACCCGGCAGTCCACAATTTCAGGGTTCAGGGTTCAGTAAAATATTTTTGGATATGCCAAAGGGGGATTCAAACATATTTGACATATGTCTCTTTCATCTTACATAGTCTTCACATCTCACATATTGTCCCGAGTCCCGAGTTCTGGGTACCCAGCACTCGGGACTCAGGATTCGGGGGTCAGTCAAATCATTATGGATATACAGGACAATATTTATGGATGTATGACAACTTCATTCAAACATTTTTAAACAATGTTTTTTCATCTCCAATATCGAGTCCTGAGTCCTGAGTCCCGAACCCCGAGAGCCGAGACCCAGCAGTCCACATTTTCGGGGTTCAGGGTTCAGCACATTGTGAACATTTGACATTTATATTTTTGCAAATGTTGTGCTTCTGGTGTCCATGCTTTCCCATTTTGAGACTCAGTGACTTGTTTTGTGACAAATAGGATATGGTGCACACCAGGGTTCATGTGCAGGGTTTTTCAGCTTCAGTACTCCATTCTTGGTGGATGCCACACATGGCCAATTCATGTTTTCATGCTTATGGGGTTAGATTTCAGTGGTCCATGGTAGGTATATGCACTCATGGTGTGCATGTATCCTACATGTTTGATTCACTATGTCAGCTGTATGTCCTGATGAAACGTATCTAGGCTCACCCATCTATGTGTAACATGAGAAAAATGAGCTCCAGACAAATGTAAATGACTAACTGTAACCTCTGGATGACTGCCAGCAGTCTTCTGTAGACACATCAGCATCTATCCGAGTTCCGGACAAAAAATAAGACGTACTGAAGCAGGCCCAAAATTTTGCTTCTTGGGGGAACCAGGTGAACAAGGCAACTGGGGCGTCCTTACAACAATGGTGGAGAGCTGGGGAAGGACGACCTCTGGCACTCCACGCGAAATCAGCTGAAACAAATTGAGAGCATGAAAAAAATGAGCCAGGCGACATACCTGAACAATTGTGTCTTCCTCATCCTCCGACTCGACCACCGGAGCCAGCTTGACAAGTCGAGTTGACTTGGCGCGCTTGTGACTCTTCATGGCAGACTTGGGAGGTTGGGAGGAGTGCCCAGAAATCATGGGAGACTTCCTCTTTCGACTCCCTTCGACCTCTGGTGCAAGGTCGACAGCAACAGCCTTACCTTTCCCTGTGTCCTGGAACTCAGTGAAGGATCTTCAACTCAGCTGAGGGTGCAGCTGATATAAAATGTTGAAGGGATGAGTGAGAGTGCGATAGGCTCGTCCCTTAGGGGATGCAAGAGAGCTGGGATCCACAAATATTGGCAACTCTAGGGGGAATGCACGAAGCATGCAATAAGGCAATAGGTGCGGGAACAAAGGCGCTATAGGCGCGCGAAGCGCGGGAAAGTCGCGCATTGTAAAGTGGAACTGTGTGAAAGCGGTATGTGGGCGATACTGAGACTTAATGAGACATCAGGGCATGAGATGTGATGCGGATATGGCCACTAGAGCTAACTGCTACTAGGGCTTGTAATGATATTGTTCAAAACATGATAAAAGTGCAGTGCTCAATAGATGGTAAGTGGTGGTAGGTAGTAAAAGGTGTAGTGAGAAGTGAAAAGTAAGAAGGTAAAAAGGTAAAAAGTAAAGTGATATAAAATAAACATGGTACAATGTTGAAATAAATGATAAATGGAGAAATGCATACCTGGGAACTTGGTTGGACATGGGAAAAATACTCCAGGAGGTCAGGCGCCCTATGGCGCTTAGGCGCGGGAAAATTCGCCTAAGGCGCGCGCAAGTCACGCAAGTGTCGCCTATGTCGCATTTGTGTCGCCTATGTTGTGCGCGTCGTGCGAACGTCGCGTTTATTGCGCAAGTGTTGCGTTGTATGCATGGTACTGTAGACTTGACCTACACTGCAATATAGCTAGGCAATGGCATGGGTAACCCGTGGGTATCCATGAGCTTACCCGCACCCGTACCCACCACTTACCCATACCCATGGCCCAAGGGTCAGTTCGGGTATGGGTTTCAACAAGGGTATGTGTGGGTTCCATGGGTATATAACCCATGGTGGGTAACCCGTGACCCATGCATTGCAACTTGGATAGACACTGTAGTAGGTACAAACAATATATAAACTAAATCTTGATGGTATCCCAGCCATCAAGCAGCTTCGATTCCTCACCCTTGATATCCTCTAGCACAGCAACAGCTTCGACATCATTATCATGTACCAAACCCAGCTTGCTCCAAATGCCGACACACAATAAGGCTCAAATGGTTTGTGAAGATAGCTGGCTCCGAATGTGAGAGAGCAGAAGACGTCCACGGCTGAAAATATGTTCAATGTCAACAGATGTAGCTGAGTTGATAGTGAGTGTGGGGCATTAGCAAGAAGTTAGTTGAACGTACTGGGAATTGTTAGATAATCAAGTGCCATGCAGGAGAGATGCGGATAGGTTTTTCAGTGCTCATGCCACCAAGTAATCACATTTGGGACATGCTTGCATTCAGTGGTAAGGTATGATGTGAGCTCATCAGTGACTGTGCGCTTCAGAGCTGCAAGAGTGGGTAATAGATCAAATATATTGTCTTTTTTTGATGCCTGTGAAATCATATCCAGTCAGCACTAAAGCATACTAGTCACTGAACAATTAACTCACCTTTCAAAGCTGTGATCCATGGTCATCACCCTCGGGCTCGTCATTGAGTGGATCATCTATGGGCATATCAGCATATGAGAAGTCGAACTCCTGGCGCATGAGGTTGGAGGCTGTCTGGATCCAGTCCTGCTCCCATCCAGCATTTGTGAAGTACGTGAGTTTGTGCCAGGGATGAAGCACTTCAAAATGTATTGTTAGTATAGTATCACGGAATTGAATATTAAACAAAGACATACCCATTGCGATGCGGTATGTGTGAGATGCGTCAGTAAGTGAATAGTACCTATCTAAGGTCTTCTTGCCCACTGCGAGAGAAGCACTGAATAGCGCTATTCAAGTGCTTGTCAAAAGAGTGAGTTGTGAGTGATTTGTCAATGTGATCGATAGCTGGTATAATGGTAGCAAGATTTGGTGTTGAGTGTGAAAGTATGTTGTGGCATCTTTCAAGATCTGTACCTGGCAGTGAGTAAACTCAAAGTGAAGACTGCATGACTCACCTCTAAAATATTACACAACTGTTTAGCTATTGTCCACTCTTGTTCACTGAGCTTGAAGTCATGCAACCCAAACTTGTGGTCACCAGTGAAATTGTCAAGGGCCTGCCGATACTCAACTGCAAAGTCCAGCATATCATAGGTAGAATTCCACCTTGTCGATACATTGTGAAGCATAATACGGACTGCTAATTCCAGCTCTGGTAGAAGGGCCTTCCATGCAGGCAGTAGGAGGGTGGATGAGTGCACAATCTTGAATGCAAGCTTGCGAAGCTGGCGCACAAATGAACATGTGACTGATTAGTCATCACTGGTTTAGGCTTACCTTCACAAGGACGAGCTTCACAGGCTGCAGTGTCTTGTATAGTTCAGCATGCTCCTGTCCTGTCAGGTTCACGACTTCATCAACCCAGCCATCAACATCGTCTATATCAGTGTCCTCTGGATTACCCTTGCCTCTTTCCACAATGGTGTGTGCATCATCAATTTCGGACCTGTTTGCAAGTTCTTGCAACAACTGTTCATCCTGATCTTCGTCATCATCCAGAACATCCTCTGCTTCAGGCATCACCCTGTCATCTTCCAAGCTTGCCTGTGCATGCTTAGGTACGTCGAACTGTTTGATTATCAACTGTGCCACAAGATTGATGATATGTAGGAAGCATCGTGTTCAGTTCACTGCACCGCTGAATGAATCCACTTGCTTTGCGAGTTCGGTTGTTAGCGTGTCGTTCGAGCTGGCATTATCAGCCATCAAACTCAACATCTACAAGTCACTTGGTAAGTATTGTTCTTGTCTGTCTGTTTGTGCTCACCTTCTTTGATATACCAAACTCTTTTAGGATCTTTTCAAAGGCCACTGCAAGATTTTCGCCTGAGTGTGACTGAATATCAGATGGTTAATGAGTTTTCTGGGTACATATTGGATTATCTTGCCTCTGCCACCTCCACTCTGTCTAGAATCATGGCTAATGGCTCTCCATTTTGCTCTAGATGTACTGATACTGCCACAAATGCCTTGTGGTTTGGCGAAGTCCACGCATCTATGGCAAAATTTAACTGGCCATCATATTCCTGGTAATATATGAGATTTATTTTATGTATAGTGAGGGTACTGAACTTGTAGCATCTTAGCGATTCAGTTGTCGTGTGCGGGTGAACACCAGCTTGACGTCGCTGCTGTCCTGTTACTTAAGGGTCTTTGTATAAATTTGCGTATAATGACAACACTATTATACACAGAAGACTTCTTACCAGTCCTTAAGTATGCGGTCTACGACTTTTCTAGTTTTCATGGTAGATAACACGGTGAGTTCTTGGGAGGATTTAGTTTGTTGTCCTCTTCTTGCTTTATACAATAGCACAATATAGAATTTGGTGGGAAGTTTGTCTGTCTTGTAAAATTCGGTAGGTATGTTTCACCCTAGTAGGTTGTGTTTCAACCTATGAAAGTTTGTTTCAACTTTGTCATGTTCTCCTGAGGTTCGTATCTCACTTTCTGTTGAAAGAGAGAGTTGGTGTTCATAAGCTAGACTGAGAGCTGTGGGTTTAGTTGTATATGACGCAGTTATACAACTGTTGGTTAGTAATATGTAGGACTTGGTCCTTCAAATAGATACGGTAGTTGTATAGGTGCAGATACAACTTTGGTTAGTTAAATGTAGGACTTGGTCCTTTCAATAGATACGGTAGTTATACAGTCAACCCCTGTAAGGTAGTGTATAACTTTGTGATTTGAGCAAGGTAGTCAACCCTTGAATGTCAACAGATCCCTTAAACAAATTAACACTGGGATGGTGACGAGTATGACTTTGAGGGTCAAAGTACAATAGTTAATACAAGAAACCCCCTGTGAGGTGTGTATAACTATAAAAGGAAATACTTAGTTTGTCTTCAAGGCACTTATGTGGCCTGCACTTTTGGATTCTTAGGTAATCACACTTGATTTGAATCTCAGCAAAGTGGGAAGAACTTATATTTGTGTGCAAAAATGGGGTCCTTATATACATTTTTGAATCCCCTTATGTAAGCATGATTATATCATCACTTTCTAAAAGTGGTGAGATCCAATCTACCTTTAGTAAGCTATATTACATACAAATAACAAATATGGGAAGTCACATGCCAGCATGAGTCAGTATGAGTCAATATGAGTCATATTTCCTTTGATGAATCACTTGTCAAGCATGACTACACATGGCTAAACAAATACAATCACCATCCAGAAAATCTACCAGTCACATGATGATCTGACATAATCTGGTGGCTGAAAGAGATGCCAAATAGAAATAAACGTGGCTGAACTAGAAGCCCAAACAAAAATAAACAGAAGAGTGGCTGAATCAAAGAACAAATAAAAATAAACAAACAAGAATATACAGAAGGTTACATAATGACTATAAATACAAGGTAAGAGATATTTGAAAGCTAGGAAACTGAATACAAGGCAATATAAATACAAGTAAGAAAAGCGAGAAATTATACAAGGCTTGAGAAATGAGATACAAGGCAATAGATTCAAGACAAAACAGTAAGGTAACTTGGTAGCAAGGGACTACACAATCTCATGTACCTTCCTTGTCATGTCTATTATATGACAGGTATGGTATCATTCACATACCATGCATGACAGCATCCTCAACATGTGCAACCACATGGGTCAACACATCTTGCACGCACTCAGCAACACACCAGAGGAGGCCAGTTTAAAAGAACCAGTACATTTTTTTATAATTACATTTATACTTACATTTATGTTTATCTACTAGGTTGGAAACACAATTCCATGCAGCTTTTGCAGACGTTCCAGGCGACCAGAGTGTGCTATCACCATCACCATGCCTGCCAAAGCCACCATAACGTGGGACATGAAGTGCATGTACCAGCACCCATTCCGATATGCCTCTGCCAATGTAGGATCGAAGAATCAACCTTGTCGCAACGTCCCGCTCAAGTGCGAGCTTTGCCATCCCATTCTCCCACTGGCACCTGGCAAGGCAACAAGAAAGACAGCAGTTGTCCCAGTGGGTGCCATTTGGCATTATAATATGCATGAGCATATCTTCCGGGAGCATGAAGAGTATATGGTACCAGGACAGAGAGATGTTGGTTTAGCGCTGCCTGTAAGTGTTTGGAGGGAAATGAGGCTCACAGACCTGGAGCAGACTGCTTCACGCATCCCAAAGACACACTGGCAGCCTGTCTACACTCCTCTGGATGAGATCAGAGATGAGAATATTTCTCTGTTAATTTCCTGAGGTTCCAAACGTGCTGGAGGACAAGCATCCCTTTCCCATCATCCATCAAAGAAGGCTCGAGTTACTATCCCTGCTGTTCTTGCTGTACTTAATGCTTGATTTGTTGCTGTTTTCTTAGTTCACGCACTCATGCCAGTCTTCTACGTACTCGTTTTCATTAGTTATGTTGCTCATGCATTGTTCAATCATCATTTTATTGATCCGTTTAACTTCTATTGATTTCAGTGTGACAAAAAACTACCTAATAAGGCTAAATTGATCAATCAGTCACATGGTCACGGTAGGCGTAGGCGGTACCCAAGTTATCACAGGTTAGTGCCTTACATTACATTTTTGCACACCTCTTGCCTTCTCTTGATGTATGGTGTGCATCACCTAGTCACCACTACTTTTGGACAGTGGCCAAATTGGTCGGCAAAAAAAAATACTGTGACACCCCATATTTCAGTGTAAACTATGATCATTAAGCTACATTTGTTGGCACTGAGTTTGAATCTTGAATTGGGGCTTGGTTGGGGCATTGCAAGGATGCCTAATTCCATGTCGAGGCATTCAGCTTGATAACATTGTGTCAGCTTGAACTTACCATATATAGCAATTCCCACACCACATGGCCAAATTTGAGAGGTGGTAAAATTATAACTCCCTCAAATATTGAGATACAAAAATTGGTCTGGTAGATGTATTCTAATACTCATTTGGAGTGTTTTTGTAAAAGGAATAAGAATTTGAACCATGTTGGCATGTGCTATAAATTTTGTACCAAAGTAGCGGTGACTAGGTGATGTGCACCATAGTATCTTTGATTGCTAATCAAATCACGCGCACAAAATGTTTTTTTTTTTGGACAAGCGAAATGTATCGGTAGCAACTGACTAAGTCTAGCTCTACGTATACGCACTATAGCAGGGTTTCAGGAAACCCCGGTCTGAGGAAAAAATGCTGTTTATGCACTCCCACAGTTTTGCGGGGTGTGTGGGACTCTGTACTACCTAGGGGGCCTCGTTCGTAGAGGGCCTGGGTGGTCTAATACCCACTAAAACCTCTAGGGCAGTTGCCCAGTCTTCTTGAATTCCGGTATTGTGGTTTATTTGAATGGTGTTTTCCCATGTATGTGTAACTAGTTTTGTAAATTTTTTGGTCCTTATAATTTTCCTTGCAGATATTCTATCTAGTTGCAGTCTGTTGTTTATTCTGTTGGTCCATCGTTTGACTATGTTATCTGTTGTGTAAGTTGTTTCATTAATAGTGCTGTTGCATCTGATTATCCATATTAGGTAAGTGGCTTCTGAGATCAAGATTCTCAGGAGTCTTGCCGCGCCTTTTGTCTTGTCGTCCATTTCGTTGTCGTTATTGTTCTCTCTCTCATCTGGGGCTTGTTCGTTGTGTATTTGTTTTTTAAGATGTAGGTTCCCACAGCCTAGTATCGTTCCTAGTCTTATCTTTGGCCAGGTGCCGAGATTTGGTGGCCATAGTTCTTTTGTCAGTTTCCATACTGTTTTCTGGGCAGTTATTTGGACATTCTAACAGGATATGCTCTAGTGATTCAATTTCTGCGTGGCATGTTGCACATTTGGCGCAGGTGTTCATAGTTGGGGATGTGTAGCCAGTATTCACCGATGTGGTAAGCTCCATGCATTGCTTTAAATAAGAATTGATGGATTGTTTTTTGAATATCTTTATTTCGGCATCCTGTCCATATGGCGCTGTCATGTTCGAGGTCTCCCTGTGATTTCTTGAATCGCATATCTCGCGATATTGAGGTTGCCTATTGTTGCTCTTCTTGGTGGGTTTTTTGATTCGTTTTGTTTCTTGATTCCTTTATATGCAAGGGATTGTGATATGGAGGATAGTTTTGCGCCTTGTAGGTCCCATTCATTGGGGATCGAGAGGTCTAGTTGGTCTTCGGTGGGTTTGTGTACTCCTTCTAGTGCTAGGCGGTCTGCCTGTTCATTGCCTTGGTTTCCATTGTGTCCTTTCGTCCATATAAATGATGTTTGCGCTGATCTCTTTCGTAGGTGGTATAGTGCGGCTTTTAGGTAGTCGCTGTTCACTATATCTATCCATCCTTTGTCTTCCCACTGGTTGGTATATTTAGTGAGTCCATCAATTGCGTATCTAGAGTCAGTTATGAATGTGATGGGGATATAGGGCTCTGTCTGTTGTAAGGCAATTAGGATCACTGTTACCTCAGGCGATCTGGTTTGAATGTTGATGACCAGGTATTCTTATTTTCTTATTTCGTTCGTTCTCTTCTGATATCCATATTCCGCTACCGGACTTCGCGTTATATTTCCCATTATGCAGGCATGAGCCATCTGTGTATATGGTGACTTTGTCCTCTATAATATTTAATCCTCTCATTGGGGCTTGTAAACGGTGAGCTGGTCTCTCTGATTGTTTCGATGGGTCAGTAAATATTCTAAAGCAGTCTCCAAGTGTCGTTCGTATCGTTGTTGTAGGGTCGAAGATGATTTCTCCCTGTCTTCGTTCATGCGCCTGCTGGTTTTTCTCTTTTCTACTGTGGGTGAGTGATAAATTGTCTTTTTTCGGTTTAGTTTTTGTATTAAATTTTGGTGCAATTTTGTTCAGTATATCTTTTGCTGTAGTGGCGCACTTGTGCGGGTTTTCACAACCTTTGTTTCTGTCCTTTTTACAGTATTTACATGTGCAGTTCTTCCGAGGGTTGTGTTTTTTGTTGTTGTCGGTGGTTTCATTGTTGGTGAGTGATATTCGTTTGCTCATCTTGATTAGGTGTTTAATTTTCTGGGCTCTATGGTTCTTTTGAAGGCAGTCGTCTTTTTGTTTGTGGTACATTTTAGGAGGTGCACCTAAATGGTACCACGCGGGTAATTGTTTTTTGAGTTGTTTCGAGAGTTTGATTGGTGCGAAAATAACATTATATTTTTTTGCTATCTTAAGCATATTGATTATGTCTTTTGGTATATTGCTTGCTCTTGTTCCTTTTGTCGGTGGGCACCAGGATTGGAGAAAGGTGTTTAGGTCTGCTGTGTTACTGATTCCTGTCGGTTTTAGGTTGTTGATAATTATGTCCACTAGGAAGGCCCACGCCGGTCTTTTCAGTTGACATGTCAAGGTAGGAGCGGAGCCATGTGATTTCAATTGCTTCATTTCTGGCTTTTAGGTCAATTAGGTTGATTCCTCCTTCCGATCTCGTTTTTTGTAATTGTTCTAGGCTGATAGGTGAAGTTTTTTCGTTGTTCCAGATGAAGGTTCTCATTATTTTTGCTAGTGCGGACTCGATGTTCTTGGGCATACCTTGTGCTTTTGTCAGGAATTGCGTCATGCCTCCGACAACCATTTGTGCAATCAGGTGTTTACCATCAAGGGATGGGTGACCTTTGTTCCACAGGTTTAGTGCTTTACTGATGTTATCTAGGATTGGTTCCCATGGCGTGGCGTCGTTCGTTTTGTTACCTATCCATGCGCCTAAAGATCTTATTGGGTGGCCGTCTGGGGCTACTCTGATGGAATTTGCAAGGTGTATGTCATTTGGGTTTAGCTTCCTTGTTGTGATCACTCAGCTCTCAGTGAGTTCTTGTTCCTATCGGGATTATTTCTGTTTTATCCATATTAAATTTGGCGCCAGAGGCAAAGCACCAGTCGTTCAGGATGTTCTCGAGGTCAGAGTATTTATCGTCTTTGTTCAAGTATATTGTTGTATCAGTCGGTGTAGAGGTTTATTTTGACCCAGTGAGTTATTCCTGGAATGTCATAACCTTTTATTAAGTTGGAGTTTCGTAGTGTGCATGCCAAAGGTTCGATGGCCAAGTTGAAGAGTAAGCACGATAGTGGGTCCCCTTGCCTTACCCCCCTTGTTACCTTGAAGGGTTCACTCAGCATACCATTTATAGCTACTCTTGTGTAGGCATTTGAGTAAAGTGCTTTGACAGTGTTTATGAACATTGTCGGGAGGTTGAAGGTTTGTAGTGTTTCTACCAGGTAGTCATGGTTGATTCGGTCATAGGCCTTTTCTTGGTCCAGCGCAATAAGAGCGCCATCTTCTTCCACGATATCAGCATATTCAATCATCATTTTCGCAAGGCGGATGGGATCAAATATTGATCTGTTGGGTATGAAGCCACTTTGGTCAGGGTGTATTAACCTTGGGGCTACTTTGGCTAATTGAATTGCTAATGCTTTTGTTAGTAGTTTGTAGTCCGTGTTTAATAGTGTGATGGGTCTGTAGTTCACGATCTCGGTGCGTTCTTTTTTTTTATAAATTGGGCACATCCATCCTAACATGAAATCAGTGTCTTCTTTGATTCCGTTTTTTTGTATATCATTTATGACTAGGGTAAGCGTTTTAATTATGTCAAAACTTGGTTCATTGTCCTCTGAGTCGGCTAAGTGTTTTTCATGCAGGCTGTTTCCATACTTCATATGGTATTCCATCGATTCCCTGCAGGCGCTACCAGCTTTTGAGGAGTATAGTGCCTCATGTGTATGTGGTGTTCCTCTAGGAGTTGACTTAGGGGGGAGTCGTTGTCTTCGAATTTTTGTTCATTAGGTATTTCGTTCATTATTTTTGTTTTACTAGTGTTTTTTCTTAATTGTAGTACAGGGTGTATGTTTTCATGTTGGAGTGATTCGTGGTATTGTTTTGCGATCTCTGCCATTTTGCCTGAGTGTGAGGTGAGTCGATTTGAGTTTGGTATTTTAAGCTGGTAGATGATGTCTCGGGGTTTTTTTTGTTGGTTTATTTTACACCAGTACTTGCTAATTGTCTCTTCAGCGGTACTCCATTTCACTTTTGATCTAAGTTGTAGGTTTTTAAATTGTTTTTTTTCCAGGTGGTTTATCTCACTTTCAAGCCAAGCTTTGTGGCTCCTCGTATTGCTGTTAGTATCGATGTCATTGTTACTTAAGGTGAGTTTGATGTCACTTTCTAGCTGTCTTATTCTAGTGTTGATTTTGTATAAGTGTTCTTTGGTCGTCTTTTTCACTTCTTGGCGGATTTTAATTTTGAAGTCCTCCCATTCTGATTGTGGGTTGGATCTGCCTGGTTGTTGGTTTGTTTCTATTCTTCGTTGTGTATTTAGTCCTATTTTACTTATTTTCTTAAATAGTTTTTCGTCATTTATAAGGCCAAGCGGCCAGGACCATTGTCCATTTCCTATGTATGGCATATTCGGAGGTGCGTATCTTACTTGTATCATGTGATGGTCTGTTGGGATGGCTGTTGTGCATGCTGACCAGTCATATAGGCTATTATCGTGCGAGGGGGAGGAGTATATTCGGTCTAGTCTAGAGTAGGAGTTTGCATTGCTGTAGAAGGTGAATAGTCGGGATGTGGGGTGCGTTTTCCTCCATGAATCATGTACATTTAACGTCTCTCTTAGGTCTCTTAGTGCGTCTGTTGCTGCTTCATTGTCTAATCGCACAGGGGCTCTGTCTAGTGGGTCCTCTGTTAGGTTGAAGTCTCCCAACAGTAAGTCGATCTGTTGTGTGTTTCTCCTTGTTTCGGAGTTTTTGATAATTGACCAGAAGTTATGATGTTCTGCTGGGTTGTTTGGGGCATAAATTTTGAGGATGATGAGTTCTTCGTCATTGTGCCATCGGGTTTTCAGGATTAGCGCTCTTCCCGGTATGATTTCACGGAATTCGATGTTTTCAGTGTTCGTTAATTCTTTATTCAGTACAAAAGCTACTCCAGCAGACGTTCCTGGTCGTTCTCCGTCTTTGGAGTTAATCACTCTTAGTCTGCAGGAGTATAGGGTGTTTATTTGGTTTTCGTGTTCTTCTGTTAGGTGCGTTTCTTGCAGGCACAGGATGCCTATCTTCTTTTCTCTCATAACTCAGTGTATTACTGACCATTTTGATATCGTGCTATGGTCTAGTTGTGTAGATGTCCTCCCTTTCATGTTAAGGGACGCAATATGTAGGTTAGCTCTCATTCTGTTTCGCTTTTTTGGCTGATTTCTCAAGTCATTGTTAGGTTGTGCATGGTTGTGCAGTGCCTGATGGGGCATGGGGTTATTTCCACCTCCAATCTCTCGTGAAGTGTCCTCGAGGGGTGGCCCGGTGGTTTGAAGCCCGCCCTCTCTACTTCTTGGGAGGAATGAGCCAGGGCCAGGAGTACTACCGTGTTGGGAAGAATTTGCAGGAGTTGATGGGGGGGTGGTCGGGTTAACAGCATCTTCTGAAATGACCATCGGGAAGCATGGGTTGTCATATCCTGGACAACCACAGTGGGTACATGCTCATGCTTTCAGAGGTAAGTGTCCAGTCACCTATCTCATTCAGCAGTGGCTTCAGCTTCTCAGCGTGGCTAACCCTTGACCTAAATAGGTCTCTGCTGTTGGCAATTGCCGTCGAGGCTGCCATAGCTTTCCTGTCCTGCTGGGCAGTCAGTGTATTTGGGCTATGGGTTAGTAAGGTCCAGACTGCACCTCGTCAGACTGTTAGGATCACGTTTGTGACCTATGGTCAGGAAGTAGGTCATGATTGATCTGTTTTCTCATTGTTTTTGTTATGGGTCGGAGTGGGGATGGTATTCAGGGTTTGTAGTTACATGGGTAGTAGGTTTACGGGCTATGTGTGTAGGTAGCTAGCGATGTATCATGGATGCGGGTGGTATGTAACAGGGTTTACTATGTTTGAGCTGTTCTGGAGAGTCATCCTCTAGGAGAAGGTCTTCCTTCCTCGTCCTCGTCCCCTCTGGTTATTGGTTGTGGACTTGGGGTTGTGGTACTTGGGGCCATTCCAGAGTGGTATCTCTGGGAAAGGGCATAGGCCGTGGGGATGGGCGATTGAGTGGCAAATCGAGCAAGCGGAGAAGCCTATTGCTGTGCCTGTTCCTTCAAGTTCGGACGGGTATGCGAGGGAGAATAAGTAACGGCGGAGTTTGGTCCATACCGCAGGGTTACTGGTTGGGCTGGTGGCGAAAACATTGTAGCGTGGGAGGGGTATTCCTCTGCTTGCTTTGTAGTCAATGTGCTCTACCCAAAGTGTTTTAATGAGTTCCCAGGTAGCAGAGTCTTTCTCTTCGTAAGGGATGTCACTCTCGGTGAGGATTTCTCCTATGTCCCAGCGCGCAACTTCGTCAGACCAGGTCTCATATACTGCATCTTTAACGGTTTTGGTGTCAGTGGTTGAGAAGCTGTGAAGGCAGAAGAGGAGGAGGGGGGGGGTGTGTTTACACTGAATTGGTGTGCCACGAAGGTGACTTCTGGTGAGGACCATATGCGCTGTGAGAGGATGATGTTCTTCGTCTCTTCCGAGAAGTTGTATGCTAAGAAACTGAGTGGGTGATCCTCTTCTTCCCTGATGGTGGCTTCTGGGCAGGGGGGGGAGACTTTCACTTCCTGGTTATCGCTATGTACGAAGTTTGCGATGTCTGTGATCGCTTTGTGGAGGCGTTCCATGAGGATTGGGCCCTTGACCGAGGGGTTTTTTCCGTCGTGGTCGAAAACTCGTATAAGGAGTTTTGGGTGTGGGACTTTCAGCCACACCGTGATGACTTTGGAGGATTGGAAATCAAAGAGTTGGGCCGCATGGGATAGGTGGATTTGTGGGAATCCTCCTGTTGGGATGGGGGTGAAGTGCGGGATTGTTGTGAGGGAGTTTGCGCCATTGAGTTTGACAATGGAGCGGTTTGTCTCTGCTACAGCAAGGTGTGCTCTGAGAAGGTCCTCTTCGGAGTGCGTGACGGGTTGGGTGGCGGATTTAGAGGGGGAGGGGGTAGTGGTGGAGGTGGGGGTGAAAGGGTTTGGGATTGTTTGATTGTCAGTCATCTCATCATCTTCATCATCCTTGGGGGCGTGGATGGATCTAGAAAGGTCCTCTAGGGTGTCGTCGGTAACGGGTGTGGTCACTTCTGCTGCAACTGGAGGGGGAGCAGAGGTGGGGGTCGCAGGTCTTCCAAGGGAGGTAGTGTCTTTGGGTGTGAGTTGTGGGTGGGGCCTTGGGTTAGGAGTGGTGGTTGGTGGTAAGGACAGTGTTTCCATGGATTCTCCTTCATCGATCAAGACATTAGGGGGGAAGTATTGTGAACTAGGAGCAGTTTGGTCTGGGAAGCGGTTGGCAGGTACCCATCAGAGATGGGCGTGCACTAACATTGGCAGCTTTGACAGAGGATTGATCTTTCATTTCCACTGGTGAGGGGTTGGGGTGTATTCGTACTTGGTAGAGTATGTTTTTATAGTGGTGTTGGTGGTATTTTCGTCTGTATATTCTCTGGTATGGTTCGATTACAGGGGCTGTGTGTGGACGGTGAGGTGTTGTCCTTCGTATGTGTATGAGCGGTGTATTAGGGGGGGTATTGTGTTTCTGTGGGAGAGTGTTCATTTCGGTTGTCAGATAAGAGGCGTGTTGGGAGCTATGAGGTTAGGACAGGTTAATTTTTACGTCGGTGGGGCTCATTCTTACGCGTGTTTGGGTTCGAGGTCAGGAGTTTGACAGTGTATATTGGTCCTTGGCAGTGTGGTGAGGTTTTTTCGTGTAGGTGATGGTGGTGTTGGGTGGTTTGATAGTGTTGTTTTCAGTCATACGTGGAGGTGATATGAGTGGGACTTAGGTGGTTTCATTGGGTCATGTTCTCATTTAACTTATGTGCGGTGTTTTCTGGGAGGTTCGGTTTTGTGGTTAGGTGTTCACTGTGGTATGTTTTTGTCATTTTGGTATGGTTTTCTCTTGTATCGGATTGGCATATGTGAAGGATGGTGTTCAGTTGTTTTATTCAGTGTTTTTTCGTGAGGAGGCTATGGTTTATAGTGGGGAGGCCAGTCAGGTGGACTGTTGAGCGTTTGTGAGCTCAACCTTGCCTGCTAAATAGCGTGGGAAAAAAACGACCATGGTCATGGTACGAGTTCAAGGGCCCCCACGCACACAAAATGTTGTCGAACGATAGCCATAACGATTCGTATTGAACATTTTGTGCGCTGTTCAAACATCCACAAAGTAAGCAAGGTCAACGAACCGATTTTCTTGAGGAATCCTTCCTCTTCCGCCACATCCTGCTGCACTCATATCGACTAATGTCTAAAATGCATTCAAATGGGTGTCTACATCTCTGTTGTCGTATCCAAAACCATTGCAAGTTCATGCAATTAGTGCCCCAGAGAGACCTCATCAAAAATGATGCAGAGGATTTTTATCGCAAGCTGTAAGGCAAACTGGCAGAGAAGCATAGGAAGCTCATATGGCGACTGGGAATCAATCTGCACCCATGGTTGAAACCATTAGCAATGAAATCCTTTGCACTATGACCGGGGATATTACCTGGTCGACGTTTGGCCATACTTCGAAGTGTTTACCAATGCGCTCGGTGTACATTGCAGGCATCAAATATACCACCGCGTTCTCAGGTACAATGTTCTGCCCGCCAATAACATGCTCTTATAGCCAGTTATTTCTGGACTTGTTGTCGTTCTGTCCAATCCAGACCTCTGGACTCCAGCCACACCAGGACATATGGATGTTGCTTTCTGTGCTGTGTTTGTGAGCCGCAGCAGTACAAAACTTCCTAGACGACCATTAAAGCATGAGGAGTTCCTCGGTGCTCCCTGGAGTCAATGACACCAGGTAAGTAATAACTCCCTCACCGTCCACCCTGTCACCCATCATCCTTCCGGGACAGAAGATTATTTCTTGCAAACAGTATTGTCCTGCTGCTCCTTGCGTTCGCGCATAGGAATGAATTTCAGGCTTGCAGTAGGGTGGCAGAGCACCTTTGCGTTGATGTACCGATGTTGCAAGACTTCGACTTGTGTAGTTTCGAAAACAAGAAGGTCTGCTCTGCCTCTTGATTAGAGGAGTCAAGAATCCATGACCCAATCTTGCGAAGTGTTATTTAAGAAATCAAATATTAGTGTAAGTACTCACGAGGAAATGCAATGATAATATTTGTGTTCGTGATGCTTGTCGTTTGTGTCGGTTGCTGGTGAGCCAGTCTCTGAAGTCGTGCATTTCCAAGGTGATGAAGTCCACAGCGCACCTGCATCGTGGGCTTGTGAGAAGAATGAACCACTCAATCTTGAATGGATTTCTGAACGCGTTGTTGAAAATGTCCACAGTCGCATTGGGTCTTCCCCTGAAAGGGAGTTTCTGCTGTGGAAAAACAACTCGAGTGCGCTTTCAAAGCCACACTTGACCAGCATATAAAATTGTCTTGGTGACCTTCGTCCTCTACCTATTGCACTGACTGTCACTGTGAACGCGTGCACATTCAATCACCTCATCACAAGCACGCGACTTCAGCTTCAACGCCTACAGTCTACCATCTACTTCTTAGATCCACATGACGCAACACACTCCTGATACGTCATCAAACAGATCTGAGTCTCCTGAGGCAGCGCAAAGCGTGCTAAATGTCGGATTGTATCAATTTCCTGGGCCACCACCCGCACACATTCCGGGCTTCCACTATCCACTGCCTCACACGGCTCCCGGGGCCACTCTTCAAAACGCGCCCGTGAATGCTTTTACAGGAGCTGCGAACATGCATGCACCATTTGTGAATCATCAAGGCCCTGTGTTCATGACGGGATTTGCTCCGCCCATTGCACCTCAAGCAGCAGGCAAAAAACGCTGCTGCAGAAGTCCTCAACGGTCCCCCCACCAAGCGAGCCAACACAGGCCCCAGCGCAATTTATGCCGACCCATTGTTTGTGAGTTTTCTCTTAACTATCAGGAAAACCCTCCCCCAGGAAATTACTTTAAACTATGATAATTCTCGGTAATCCTCTTGAATTATCTCAAATTATGGGCTTTAGAAAGATTAGTTAGTTTAGAAAGACTTTTTTACTCCCTTGTATATAAAAGATAATTATCATGAATTCAAAGGCAATATCGAGAAATTCAGAGAATATATGTTGAACGTAGCATAGTGAATCACACACATTAGATGGTATTACGAGCAAAAAAGACTAATATTTGATCAAAGGATATACATAACACAGCCAACTTGGAAGACTAGGCAAATTAAGGTGTGATACACGAATCTGGGATGTTTACAGGTATAGATCAGCATGAATACAGGACCTAATCATCTGCCATTCCATCCAGGTCAAGTAGCCCCAGTGCATCTCGATGCTCATTAACGAAATGATCATTCCCCTTCCGTTTCAAGGTCCTTCGAGTAGCAGAGTCAGTATCCGAGTTGAAATGGCACCATGAATACCTGTAAAACTTACTGTACAGCTTCGTAAATATCAGCCATCATGCAATGAAACTTTCCCGGTGCATCCCGCTTCAAGTCCTCGAGGAACTTGACATGAAACACATACGTCTCGCTGAATTGATTCCCTGTAAAGTTAAACTTCCCTGGTGAGCCGAGTGTCTTCCAGAAAAGGGCTGCATAGACCTGTCAAACGAATCAATATAGCACAGAGATTGGTAGAAAGGATGGTACCGCTGTTGCCACAAGTGCGAGTAACAGAATGGGGCATTCAGGACGATTGCCCTTGTTGTTCGCCAGTTTGGCAAAGCGCTCGACGAACTTGATGCCGATAGACTTCGCACCGCTGAAGACTGCCTCGTATATGGGAAAGATCAGCAGGTCACCCTGGTAGGGTTTTTTGCCTATGGGTGAAGCATCGTTGTTCAACTGTTGATGAAGAATGTTAGTCAGAGGCTAGCAGCGAAGACCGAAGGACAAATTTACTTACATCAAACTTCAATGCATAGATATACGCATGCTGCTCCATCAATTTCTTTGCCTTGACCACATTATTGCTGAGCCGAAAGTAAGTATCAATGTTGGTGCACGCGGAGACTTTAAGGTCACGGCGCAGTAACGGAATGTGAGGCTCCACCTCAAGTAATGAAAGATAGTTAGAACATAAGAAAAATTGAGACACGCAAAGGGCTTACTAAACTAGCGAGGTGAGCCGCATACTGTGCATCGGTTCGAAGACGTTCTTTAATGGCATGTACTCCGCGATTCGCAGCCACTGTTAGTAGAGACTGCAGTGCAACTTGGTTTTTGTCGACTAGCTCAGGATAAGCATCGACAAAGATGATGTAACCTTTAGCATCAATAATCGCATCCCGCACTACTCGCCGAGTTTCATTATTTTGATCAAGTAATTTGACATGTCCCTTCTCCGTTCGAACAAGAGCAGCAATGGTCTGAGCCGATCGAGTCAGTGCAGAGTTGGGTTCCGGAGCACCTTCGACATCGCTAGAGTAAGGCTCAGAGGACTCGCCACAAGCAGTAGTGGTTCCGTCAGTGGACTCAGCGTTGTCGAAATCGCGCCAGGTTGGAATCTAAAGATTGTGTCAATTCTAGTATGCAGCAGTGAAGTTCAATACATAGTATACACTCACCTCTGCAGCTTGTTTGGCATCACTGGGCAGACTGGGTTTTGCCACGAGATTTAACCTGCATTGACTTCAAGTTGACTTTAACGTTGCCGACAAGCGAAGGGACCTTGAGACACGCCGTCACCGTGACTGCGGTGAGTACAGCTGATATTGAAGTAAACAACTTTCACTCACCTCGTCAGAGAGCATCATGGCGGTTGACTCCAGATCCCCAGGCTCGCCCTCACTCTCCTCACAGTCAGCAGTCAGAATCGCTACCGTTTTCCTCCTCCTGATCTTTGTCAGACTCGAATAATGCAGAGACGTCACGCATGGCGTATGTGCGACAGAGTTTGCGAGGACGACCATAAATGGCTGTCACGTGTACACGGTCATGTGAGTAAGTTACGCCATCACCATCATGACTAACCTTGAGGCCTCTGAGGCTTATCACGTTCCAAGTCCACAAGGCTGCCATCAGATTCTTCGCCATCCTCCTCCTTGTCTTCTGTAACACTGGCGCTGGTATGTTTGTGCTCTATCATGGGCCACTAAGGTTAGTACCAATGTTTATGTTTCATTTGTGACTCACTCAGTTTCGCAGGTACTAAACTTTTGTTGCTACGAGCCGCAAGGCTGGCAGTGGTTGGCCCGGGATCTACTTTCAAGTTTGTGCGCGGCACATTAACTGATTCGAGGTGAGTAGTTGGCTTATATGGCATCAAACCAAGATCACCGATGCTGATCTTTTTCTCTTTGACTTGTTTAGCCTTGGCAATGGCAGCTGATGGTGGGTCTGGAGACACTTCAAGTTGATGAGCGACTTTCCTTGCCGACTTAGTAGGCATCCATACTCAAGTTGGAGGTGAGTATCAATTTTTCGGTCAAGACTCGCATGCTTACCTGCATTTTCCATAGCCTTTTTCTTTGCATTTCACGGCTCTATGGACACCCAGTGAGTCTACTATGCTGATGGTGAGCTGTTGGTGTGGACTCGTCACTCACCACGAGACTGAGGAGGTGCGGACATTGTATATAGATTGAAAGGTGCGACAACAAGCTAACAAAGAACTGTTGGAAGGAAAAAGAGTCGAGCCTCAGACTCGGAGGGCTCTGTGAAATTTTAGTGCATGGCCCCAGTTTCAAGGGGCGTCGCCCAGGGAGGCAGTTGAAATGGTGAGCTCATTCCATGCGCCCAGGTTCATATAAGCTGACACTCGTTACCTCAGATGTTCATTTGTAACTTTGTTTTGAAATTTTCAAAGGACGGCCAGGATTGTCTGGCACTTATCAGCGCTGGAATCAACAACCGCGTCAACTGCATCACGGCCGACCAGCACTGGAATCAACAACCGCGTCACCGCGTCATGGCCGACCAGCACTGGAATCAACAACCGTGTCATGGCTTATCAGTGCTGGAATCAACAACCGCGTCACAGCCAACCAGCTGGTTGTACAGGCCCTGGATTACCTGAACCCCCCTTGATTAGATTAGTGGGATGTCCTCATGGTGCTGTCATTATGGTCTCACTCCCCAGAAGTTTTCGCTCACTGGAATCAACAACCGCGTCATGGCCAACCAGCACTGGAATCAACAACCGTGTCAACTGCGTCACAGCCAACCATCACTAGAATCAACAACCGCGTCACTGCGTCAACTGTGTCACAGCTGACCAGCACTGGAATCAACAACCGCGTCATGGCTGACCAGCGCTGGAATCAACAACCACGTAACAACCCCCCTTGATTAGGTTAGTAAGATGTCCTCATGGTGCTGTCGTTACGGTCTCACTCCCCAGAAGTTTTCGCTCCCTGGAAATTTTTGCCTTACCTTCCAGACGATCATCACGCACTCAAGGTATATTGTCTTACAAGGTGTATTGTTCATTGGAGGCTGATCCACCTCCTCTACTCTAGTTCTGTTGACACACCTACACTCAAGGCCCTTATCTCCAAGATCGCAGCAACATAGCTATGTCCACTCAATGCCCTGCTTGTTCCCGTGACGACTTCACGGTAACTGGTCTCAGTCAACATCTGGCCAAGAGCCACAACCCACATTGTCGAGCACTGTACCATCAGTCGCGCTCCCAAGTACATACCAGGGACCAATGAGATGAGCCTGACGAGCCGACTGCAGAAGATAAGCCTGGGTACGAGGTTGATGAGCCTGGGTACGAGGCTGAGGCTGGGGACAAGGATGATGATGAGGGGTGGAATTTTGAACCTGAATGGGAGCCTCCCGTTGAAGATCGAGTCGAGGACGTGACCATGGATGCCATCGAGGATTTGGCCGATGAAGATGAAGCTGGCTGGGAAGATCAACGCCATGCTCACCAGGATATTCAAGCACGTGTGCAAGGGCAGCGTGGTTGCGTGGTGGTGCCCTACCCAGATCTGCGTGCTGGTCAGCAAATAACACGCGGTTGTGCTGCAAATGCAGAATACGAGGCGCATCTGGCCAATGAGGAGGAGAATGTGTATCACCCTTTTGCATCCAAGATGGAATGGGAGGTCACCAGATGGGCCAAGCTTTGTGGTCTGAGTTCGACGGCATTGTCAGATTTGCTTGCAATCGAGGGGGTGAGTTGGATACTATTTGTTCTGAAAGTCGTTGTACTAACTAATGATTTTGATTCTCACATCAGTGAACGCTTATCACTCTCGTTCAAGAATGCAAATGAGCTGAATGCTATTGTCGACCATGGGCTTCCGACTGGCCGTCCTAAGTTCAAACGCGAGCAGATCGTGGTTGCTGGAGAAGCATTTGACATCTATTATCGCAACGTCATCGAATGTGTCAAGTCGTTGTATGGTGATCCAGACTTCGCCAAATATCTAGCATTTGCGCCTGAGCGGCATTATTCTGATGAAGACGAGATGATTTGTCTCTTTCATGATATGCACACCGGCAAATGGTGGTGGGATACACAGGTACGAATGACGGATTATGTCCGTATGAGATACAGTGGCTCAAAAAAGTGTCTCAATGTTTATACATTTTCATGTAATTGCCTTAGTGTGAGTCAGGGTGTGGGAATATGACTAAGCTGTTAAGACATGTTTTGTAGCCCTGCTTCCCAGCTTCATTTCGGCCCCCCATAGCGTGGGAAGCCGATGCGCCCGTGTGACAGTATGGCCTATTTAATTTGTTGACTCATTGAGACACTTTTTTGACTTTGAATTTAACCAATACAATCCCTATAATTCTAGTACTTTGTGTGACTTTCTTTTGTTCTATTCACTTCTGCCACTCTTCTAGACATATTCTCTATCCATTTAGAGTATATCACCATAGCAATATTATCACACTCCATTGTAACACTATCCCACAGTTAAAATAGCCCCTATTGTAGATTTTAACACACTACAAGCAATTTCTTGAGTGACACCCAAGGATATTCAATAGGATCAATATCTTGAATATGTGCTGGACATGATAGAATAATAATATCATGGTCTTTAGGCTATTGGTGGCCAATTTAGAAGTGTATGTAAGGTCCTTGTTCTGTCACACAATAGTATCTTCTTTATTAATCTATGACTCCTACTTGCTTCTCAGCAGATACTCCTGTCAAATTGAGGTTTACTACTCTACAATGATCCTCCTCTCTGCATCATATAAATTCCCAGTCAATTTCATCTCATATAGCCTCCTATCATCCAGTTTTCACCTTCAAACTTGCATGTTTGTTTGACTCTTCTGTATCTTTATGGATTTTCTATTGTTTTCAATACAAATACCTGGCCATTTGATCTCATCCTATATATTTTAGCTCTAGTAAACAATTATTGGGTGTCTTTCAGACATAAGCAACCTAGTATATATGCTTTAAAGCCATATCTTATTTTCTCTTTTTATTGGTTAGTGACAGAAGGGTATTTTTCTTGGTTATAGCATTAAGATTAACTGTCTTAAGAGTCTTACAGACTATTTGAGTGGAGATGATTATAGATATGATAGACACAAATGATTTTGTGGCCTTGGTAGCATTAGCAACCTATATAATTAAAATATAATGATGAAGAGATCTTAAGTCATATAGAACAATCTTCTAAGTTGGCTATGAAATGACTTACAAACTATGATATTACTATTCTATCATGTCCAGCACATATTCAAGATATTGATCCTATTGAATATCCTTGGGTGTCACTCAAGAAATTGCTTGTAGTGTGTTAAAATCTACAATAGGGGCTATTTTAACTGTGGGATAGTGTTACAATGGAGTGTGATAATATTGCTATGGTGATATACTCTAAATGGATAGAGAATATGTCTAGAAGAGTGGCAGAAGTGAATAGAACAAAAGAAAGTCACACAAAGTACTAGAATTATAGGGATTGTATTGGTTAAATTCAAAGTCAAAAAAGTGTCTCAATGAGTCAACAAATTAAATAGGCCATACTGTCACACGGGCGCATCGGCTTCCCACGCTATGGGGGGCCGAAATGAAGCTGGGAAGCAGGGCTACAAAACATGTCTTAACAGCTTAGTCATATTCCCACACCCTGACTCACACTAAGGCAATTATATGAAAATGTATAAACATTGAGACACTTTTTTGAGCCACTGTATGATACTTACAATACTTTAGAAAAAACTTGACAAGGACAATCCAGGTGGCACCATCATTCCCATCATTATCTCGTCTGACAAAACACAAGTCACATTGTTCCGCAACAAGTCTGTCTATCCTGTATATCTCACCATTGGCAACATCCCGAAGGAAATACGACGCAAGCCTTCGCATGGGGCACATATACTTCTAGCTTATTTACCTTGTACACGCCTTCAGCATATCACCAACAAAGCTTCACGCCACCGGACTTTGGCAAACCTTTATCACGCATGCTTGCGTCGTGTTCTCGCTCCGCTGAAGTCCATAGGAGTAGATGGACTTCGTATGGCTAGTGGGGATGGTGCCCTCCGCTGTTGCCACCCATTATTTGCCAGCTTTGTGGGTGACTACCCAGAACAGCTTCTTGTGACTGGGATCAAGTTCGGAGAGTGTCCAAAATGCGACGTGGACGCAGACGACACAGGTAGCAACACGGCTCCTTTTCATCTACGGAATCTAACCAAGGTGCTAGATGCCCTCGCTGCCCTTGACGAAGGGAATCTATCATTTGTATGTGCTTGCGCGGCAGCAGGCATCAAGCCCATTGACCATCCTTTCTGGGAAGATCTCCCATTCACCAATATATTCCGTGCAATCACACCAGATGTGTTACATCAATTATATCAAGGCTTGATAAAGCATCTCTTAGGTTGGTTATCAGCCGCGTGTGGAGGAGCTGAAATTGATGCTTGGTGTCGCTGTCTTCCTCCCAATCACCATATACATTTGTTCACCAAGGGTATCACCTGCTTGTCGCGTATAAGCGGAACTGAACACGCTCAAATCTGCCGTTTTCTCCTTGGCATCGTCATCGGCATCCATTTGCCCAACAATCTAAATGCGGGCCGTCTTCTACGAGCAGTGCAAGGCCTACTGGACTTCCTCTATCTTGCTCAATATCCATGTCATAGCTTGGAGTCACTACAGCTCCTGGATGACACACTCGACCTTTTCCACGAGAATAAGGATATCTTCGTTGACCTCGGTATCCGTTCTAATTTCAATTCACCTAAACTGCATGCCGCTCGCCACTATTCTGCCATGATTATGATGTTTGGTACGACGGACAACTATAATACTGAGTATACCGAACGACTTCACATCGATTTCGCGAAGGACGCTTACCGTGCTACAAATAGTGCTGCCGCAGCTTTGGCTTGCGGCCGGCTTTAGCCAAGAGCGGAGCTGAAATTAGGCTAGCCGTGTACCTTTTGAGGCTTACATAATATATGGTTCGGTCTGGTTATTTGAGCTGTTTCATAAGGCTTCAAGCCAGCTCCAGCCCCATTTAAAATTAGAATAGACGTTTAATATATTTGTATTGATTTATAAATAGTAAATACATTAAGTGATAATAATAGCAAAGGGCCAAAGGCCCAGGGCCCAGGTTCCGAAACGGGAAGCGCTACGCATCTGTCCTACAACACACGCTACAATCTATACTCGTATCCGATATTGACGTTCTTCATTCGAGATGGGCCCACAAGTCGACGTGAGTGAATTATTCGATCCGATGTTTGGAAAACTCACCCGATGTAGTTGTATTGTAGCGTGGATCACGCACACAAGATCAAGGCGGGTCAATCAGAGATAAGGGCTTTGCGAAGCCGAAGCTGGAGGTCATCGCAAGTGGGGGTGAGAAGAGATGTCAAGGGAGTAGAGGGAGTAGTGGACGAAGGGTGGATCAAGAAGTTGGTGAGAAGGGTGTTGAGGAAACTTCGTATCAGAAGGGGGTAGTGCGATGTCAATATGTCACTTACCGAGCGCTGTAGGGCCGTCATCATTGTCATCTGCTTCTCCCTCTTTGCTCAGTTTACAATAGACATTTGGATTGACAAGGAGTCCAACATAGAGACAGAACTTTGAGGAACCATGAGGCTGGTACAAGTGCAAAGATGAAAATAAATACCTGGTCCCAGAGCTGGCTGACCCCAGAAGTGATCAGCGGCCAAGCTGATACCCTCCTTGGGGGAAGATAGCAAAGAAAGAAGAGCAGGTAAGGCCCCAGATGTGATAACGACCTGAGTCTGAAGATCATCTCCGGTAACAATGTTGCTGATTGAACGAAGAGTGGGCGTTTGCACAGAGGTTGAACTGTGCATGAGTAGATCAACAAGGCACCGACATACAGCTGACTCAATAACTGCTTGGATTTTGTCGTTCAAACCATCTGAAAGGTATGAAATAGCCCAGCAAGCGTCAATCAAAATTTCGTCGTCAAGCGAGTAAATGAGTTTGGTTGAGACAGTCACCGCAGGAGAGATCTAGTGTAAGAAGTCAGCATCTTGAGAGACAAACATAAGATACGCACAGTTGGTGACATTGAAGTGATGACAGGTCCAATGCCGCAAGGGCACCTGAACAACAAAGAATGTGAGTGTGACCAAGGAACGCACGCAATACGGATGCAACAGTTGTCGATGAATGAGTGGCATCTCCGGTCAGCACGACTCGAGCTCAACATATATCAAGGATCTTACCCAGTAGTGGACTGAAGAATATCCGGATTGCCTAGACGAGGAGACTGTCAGATAACAACTGAAATTCGATATGGAAAAACAATGCAAGAAGAATCATAAGGTGTGTGATGGTAAATGAAAAGTGAGAAACAAAAATAAAAGATCAAGGAGATGTCAGGTATCATAGACGAGAACCTCGTCGTCGATGTCATCGCACTCTTGCTCTGCAATGGTTTTCAGAACAGCGTCGTATGTACGGGTGTCATCTGTAGGTCCCAAAAGCTCATCAGAGCCATTGTCAGATACCATCGCAGTCTCCATCGCCCATTGTGATGCGGACCAGCCCTTCGTAAAATTAAGTCACTCCTTTTTTAAGGAGAACTTCACCATCTGCAGCGCCTCCATGAGGATTGGGCTGATGCAGTTATGCTTCTTTGTGTATGTTTCGCTGCTCGACGAGAACACTCACTCACAGGGAACAGCAGATGCCTGGATTGGGAGGTAGTCCATAGCAATGGCGTAAACCGTTGGGAACATTGCCTCAGACATCTGGTCAAAACCTCATGGTCAACAACAAAATATGTCACTTGATGGAGATGACTCTCACCTGCCAGAAGGAGAGTATATTTGTTCCCTTGGGGCTGAGATTAGCCGTGCTATAAGCCCCAAACTCCTGATCGATTGTCTGGACGATATCATCACAAACTGGCAGTGCATCCCTCTCACGAACTCCGTAGAGATGGGAGCCTAGCGTGCGCGACTGTAGTCTCGAGGGTTGTTGGGTTGGAGCCGGTATGTTGGAGGTTTGCTGTGCTCTCTTGACATGCATCTACAGGACATATGAGCACATGCTGTTGCTAGCTAGATAGACGTACTAGGTTGAGAATGAATTCTTGAGCTGACTTCAACCGGTTCTCATCCCAATGATCAGTAGCCCATGACATTCGGCATGTTGGATCAACGACTATAGAGCAATCATAAGACATCAAATTTTATAAAAATGCAAGGGACTGACACATCGCAACAGGCATAAGCATTTGTACAGGCCATCCTGTTGTCATATTTATCCTGCCCAAGTCAAACCAATGTTGATGAGTGGTGTGCAGTGTGGGGCGCTAATGGCCAACTGCTTCCAATCTTCAAGTAGGCGTTCAAAAGCTGGAACTGTACAACCCAACATAGGTGTGCTCTCGCTTGACATGGATTGTTGAGCTCTGTGTGGGGGCTGAAATTACATGGTTAAATGCGAAATAGGTTACTGAAGGTGTCAATACTTACTTCCAGAATCACTTTCGAAGTCCTGTAGGAAGTGCCATTCAATTCCAGTCAACTGTTTGTCGCGTATAGGAGTCTTGACCGGCAGACTGGAAGAACATATCAACCGCCTGGGCAATGGTTAGCCCACCACAAATATTTAATGAGATGAGACCTCACCTGGCGTAGATTGCGCGTACGATTAACCATAACAAATGTTGAGTCCCAGCGGGTTGGCTCGTCGAGCAGGAGTTCGACTTCAGGGAGCTTTATAGGCTCGCCTCCGTCTCCTCGGAACCAACCCTTTTTCGTTACCTATAACGATGGTATCCCTGAAATTCGCACGTAGTTGGTTTGATGCACGGACGGAGCGCACAAGATTTCTGGTTCGTTCAAGAGTTTTACCGGTGATGGCGCTAATGTAGTCGATCTTGGTGATGTCCTGACCGCAAACCGTCCAGGTATTCTCCATGTCTGAGAAGTCCGCTGTCGCGTAGTCGTCCAGAATATGTTTCACGCATATGTTGATCACGTGTGGAAAACAAGGGATCCTGTTTTCAATTGGATCATACTCAATCTGGCGTTCTTCCAGTAAGTTAGAAAGCTCCTTCATGCACGTCTGATTGTTTGCTGCGTTGTCCAAAGTGAAGTGTCCTGGCTAAAGGAAGTCAGAGCACATCATACAATATAGCTGAACACTAACATCCTTTGCAACATCAGCACGATCGAGGAGATACAGTATGACCTGAACCTGAGAGATTTGCCAGTATGACTTCCTGGAACATGGTGAAATGCAATAAGGGCTGCCTTCAAGACAAGCACTGATGTCTTCTCTTCCTTGGCAATCCAGTGAGCGGTGAGTGCCATGAAGGGGTGGAGCTTCTGATCAGACCAGAGGTCAGATGTAAAGGATATTTTTCCTTGCGCCCTCTGTGAAAATACATAAGACGTATGACGGGATTCTCGATAACTAGACACTCACGGCAAGATCACCTTTCAACACCTGGAAATACTCCTGCCAAGCGACTATGATGAGCTCACGAAGTTTTGTGCGGTGGGGAATGTCTGGGTCCGTAAGATCCTTCCGCAAAAAACGTATCAGGCGTCAAAACTCCACACATTCGATTATGTTGATGGCCTGCAGAAAATGAATTTGCAAGGGCATGTAGAAAGTGAATACCACTCACTTGATCATCTGCCACTATAAACTTCACCAACTGACGGTGCATCTCATCGATGCTGAAATCTGGAATATGATCTTCCGGGGTGGTTCCAGGCAGAAAATTGTTGCGTCCCTGATTAGGGATGGTACCGAGCGATTCGATGTGATACGCAGGGTCAGTGAAGTCTTTCACGGATAGCCGCCAAACTCCAGCCTTCAGCGAGGTGCTCATTGAGTGGCTGTACATAGATAGGCCAGCCTAGGCGCTCTGCCTCTTGCAGGAAAATGTCAGTATGGTGATAGAAAGCGTGAGTACGACGGGCAGAAGTGCCGGTTGTGTGTCTGTATGACATAACTTGGTGTGAACTGTCCACCTTCTGTAACTCCCTGGATAAGGCTGTAAGAAAGAACGACATAATCGCAGATGCAAAACTTACTCGCAGATTCGGCAAATCCTGCGTTTAGAGTCTGAATCTTCCCGAAAGAAGTATGTGATATCAGCAGTACTTTTAGGCTGCTTTGCTTGGGCACCCGTGGCCAAGGGATCAACTTGGGTAGAGTAGATCGTACTGGTAGCTGTCTGCATAGGGCTGGGAACTGGAGGAGCCCTAACTCTGGGTGCAGGCAAGTCATCCTCGTCGCCCCCAGAGACATTGCCGATGTCGATATATTCACCATCATCTGGCAGATGGCCAGTACGAACTGGGCTGTTATCGTTATCGCAGTACCTCAAAGGTAGTTGCCGTTGCCTTTGAGGGTGTTGAAGCATAGTTGCATTCAATGCAACGGCGGCAGCAATGGGAGCAACAGTGGCAGCAATGGGGGGAACAGCGGCAACGACAGGGGTAACAACAATGGGGGTAGCAATGATGGAGGTAGCATTAGTTGGAGCAGCGGTGGGAATTTCAGCAGCAGGAGTAGGCTCAGTGGTAAACCGGGACCCCCGCCCTCGTCAACGAGGAGGCATGTTCAAGTGATGGTTGAAGATTCAAAGACAGAGTCTTTATGTATCTTCGACGATTCTTCGTCATGGGGAATGCCCGGGAAACGCCAGTGCTGAGTCAAATAATGACGAGGTTGAACGTGTCCGAGTCTGCACAAGCGAAGTGATGGTCTAAACAACATCATTAATTTGTGATATGACTCAAGGGGGACAACTGAAGGGGCCAGGGTACATACCATAAGATCTTCATTCGAGTGGTCCCATGCAGCACAATATATCTGTGGGGTTTCCCCGATGCCCACCACCTATGAAGCTTCCCCAATGAGAGGGATACTATAAGATGTGCGTCCTGATGGGCCCTAGATCTCGACAATCAGTTGATTATATGAAACACAGTAAAGCTTACCTACAGTCCTCAGAGTCAACTGGCTGTCCAGAAGCCAGATTGCAATATAGCAATGATATCCGGCAAAAGGGACATCTCATGTTTGCAAAGGGTTGTCAGGGTAGGTGGTTTGACGGTCACTAAACAGGTGTTTCAGATAACAATCAATAGGTCAAACGAGTTGATGCTTACCTTCAGTTCAGAAGTTAACGACTGGTCGATTGGGCATTGCATTCAGATTGCGATACAATGCAAGGAGATTGGGGTGTTTGTGGAAAATCCCCCTTGTGTCATCCAGCAGGTTGGCCATGATGCTGATAGCTTTTAGTGAGGCAAAACCGGTAGATGTTGGGACTCACACTTTAGGAGTCAGGAACATGTACCCAGAACAAGTTTGTTTCAACTGATTTGCAGGAAAACAGCACTTGCAAGGAGGGTGGGCAAGGAGATGGGAGGGCAAAGGGTGTGAAAAAGATAAGAAGCTGCGTGACTCACTGTGACTCACTGTGAGAGTCGGGAATCGGGATGATTGAGTTTGATTCAAGTCGACGTGTATTTGACCGCATTGAATTTACGAGATACACAAGGCTTGTACACCGGTCCGTATCGTTAATGTAGAGATAGAAGTACATATTTAACATCTAGCAGCTAATGACTTTTTCTGCGATGCAGTTGGATGCATGGGAGTGCTGTTACGTTGCTGTAAACTTGGAAGTCGCATGAGCTTCAGATTGTGAATGGGAGAATGAAATAGGTCACTCACACACGAGTAGATCTGCGAAGTGGTGTTACATCCGGCAGACATGGGGCCGCCTCAGCCATCCAGTGTTCATTGGAGATTGAAGGGTGATGTATGATGTGATCAGCAGGCTTGCTGAAATCCAGCGAGCATGTAGATGGCGCTGCTAATGTGGCTTGAAGACCACAAAGCAATGATCGAAGATGCCCGTAGTCAGGGTCTTCCGAGAAGGCAAGGGAGCGCGTGTAGATAAGAACACTTGCAAATTCGACCGGAATTCCATTGCATAAGACTTCAATGGTAGTGTTCACCTTGCGCTCGAGTATAGAAGTGCTGGAGAGCTTCTCATGGTCACTAGTTAACCATGGAAGGGAGCCACGTAACAGATAGATCAACATGTATGTAAGCGATTCAAGGTCGTCACGATGACCCAGGTCAATTCCTAAGTGGTTGTTGATTGAAGCGAAGGCAGGAGTGCCGGTGAGACGTTGATTCTGACGAAATGGAATATGGACTCTGGTTGCAGTGTCCCAGTATTCCTTCACGATGCCGAAATCGATTATGAATGCAGTGTGCTTCAAATAGCCAAGGCCCACCAAGACGTTCTGTGGTTTGATATCGCAGTGAACATAATTGTGTGAATGAATGTACTCAAGATGTGAGATCTGGGAGATGGGTTAGCCTATCTGCAAAAACCCAGTACAACCCGACTGACCAGTTGGATTCCTAGATTTACAACAGTATGAAGGCTGAATTTTCGGTCATGTGTGAGGAAAAGATCGTGCAGTGATGGCCCAAGGAGGCCGAGAACCAAAGCATGGTATGTTGACTCTCTACCGAACCACAGAGCGCGGGGTATCCCAAGTCCACCTTCAAGTCATTTCAGGATGGTGTATTCGCGCTGTACAGAAGATGGCTGGCCCGTAGTGATGGATTCGAGTTTGATGGCAACTGCATCATCATTGATGATGTTCCGAGCGTGGTATACAACAGCTAAGTAGGGTCCATAGCGTGTTAATTTTTTGCAATTGTAGTCAGCTTGTGAACAACATACTGTATGAACCAGATCCCAAAACATCTCCAAGTCTGAATCTACCATCGACTCGTATCAGGACCTTGTGGTTCATGGTGGATATACTATGGGATAACTTGAGCCTCGAGGCCACGAGGAGTAACAGTGAAACTAACCGTGAATGAGACTTCGACACAGACATGAACGTATTTATAAACCAGCTTGAGCTGGCCTCAAGCCAGCTCGAGCCACTGTTGATTATTTTTGGCTCACAGTTGGTTCGTGGGACTACAGGCGGCTAACAAACCAGACCAAACTATACATGAGTAGCCTGGCTCACTAGGATAGCCAAAATACAGGCAAACCGATACACGCTGGGCCGGAGCCAAGCTGTGGTTGTACTAGCTACAAATCACAAAGATGAATTTGTGCAGATGACGCGGTGGCTCGAGCGCAAGGAGAAGATTATACGCCATGACAAGTATATCAACTGGCGATGTGCTGGTGCCGAAGAGACTATGCCTTACCATTTGTGCCCCCCCGATATGACTTTTCGTCGGCTTCAATCAGTTTCAAAGCACCCTACTGCAAAGGCCGTCAGTATAGACAAGCTCATTGAAGATTATGGTGCTACCTATTTCCGTGAAGCGCTTGCACGCTATATCACACAACTCAATCATGCCAATGATCCTATCCCCCTCCATAGTCAAACACTGGATGTGTTAGCGCAGGATGTCCATTTCCCATTCCGAACTCTCCCCATTTTTCACAGGGTAAAGTGGCTCTCAGTAGATGCTCGTGGTCACGGTGATGCAACAGCCACATTGGACTCTGTACATGCCAGACCACAATGCAATTCAGGGTCGAGTCTGTGGCCTCGCCGTTCAGATACTGCTCTGGTGAGTATTTCTGGGAATCCAGATGTTGTTAGTATAGAAGGTATGTTTCACCACCACTATTTGCTAAGGATGGAGTCACTCACAGTCGTCTGAATCTAGGAGTCCGCGTTGGGCAAGTGCGAGTCATTTTCTCGTCACCCTCAAAATCCAGCCTATGCTGTCATATTCATACATCCAAACAGGACAATGATCCATAAATTGATATACATAACTATGTATGACTATCCATTGTCCAGCTGTGATGTATCACTAGGAGAATCATTCATGGAAGCTTGTGGCACTTGCCAGCTTACAAATCTTGGTTACCTCACATCATATTGCTGCATTTTGCAGTGTGGGAATTACCCCACAACACCAAAAACATCGCCCATTTTGGGAATCTCCACAATTTCAATTATTCCCACATACCTCCCACCTCACTGTAGCTTCACCACCACACCACAATGGATCCCCTTTCATATATAGGTAGTAGTTTGGTATATATATATATATATGTAATATAATATAATAGACCGCTTTTTCTGTATATTTGTGAGCCTGCTCTTCCCCCAGAGCTCTTTTAACATAGCCCAGAGTATAGAACATGTTCGCACTTTTGCCCCTTTGATAGAATGATGTTCTATGGTACTCAGAACATATTTATTAGTGTATATGAAGAATCTACTCCACTTGTTTGACCTCCTGGAGCGCCCTACATCAATAGATATAGCATATATATAGGAAAACATAAGATATGTTCCCATGTATTGATTCATGGATGGATGTACATGAAAATTTTATCCCCAGCATCTATTCAACAGTAGTAATAATGTATCAGGAGTCCAGGACCATAGGACAAGACCCTGTGATGCAGCATACATATCCTTTCCTGGTGGTTCACCCCCTGTGAAATTTTTTCCTGCAAGACCGGACCTCAAGGAGGGTAAGGGGTGTGTTTCTATGTACATTTGTAGTATATTGACCACCTAGCTACCTCAGGAAACCTATAGGATCCTTCAACAGGAACAAAAATAAGGAAAATCGCATTTTTGACATTTTTGATGTTTTTCAATACCTTTCCTAGGTATAAATGGTCCAGCATGCTCATAGACCATTAGTGGGGCATATATGTGTGCTTTATGTACCAAAGATCATTGAGAACTAGGCCGGAGTTTTGAGGTAGTATATGTACTTGTTAATTCTACTGATAAGGGGACCATACCTTCAAAACATTGAATTTAAATAATCAGACACCTGGAGTATATTTTTAATGCAACCAGTAACTTATATCTAAATTATCTAGACAATAAAACAAGAATTGAGTGCTGAGGGAGTGAAATAGATAAGAAATGGAGTGTGAGAAAGTTCAAAAACCTAAAACATCGAAAATGGTCAGTTGGGCAGCAGTAGGACTTTAATGCTGAATCAACTCAAATATACACTACATTCCTTTCACAATCCTCTAGCCTCAGGGCAGTATGTAGTAGAGGTTTCTTTAGTATTCTACTATGTATCCTACATATTTTTAATGAAATCTTCGGCCTATATCATATATAAATGTGATTTTGTGTATAAAATAACAATTGTCACTTTTCACACATATGTCATTTTACTTGTCATTCTGCCAGTCCTTCATGGATCTTTCTAAATCTTCAAATATATCATCAGGGACATATATGAGAGGTATCACAGGTATCAGATCGCTTATCACAGGCTTAATTACTATGTAAGCCATTTATCAGTAGAAATACCTCCTGTACACCAGATATCATATTTGCGCCCTATGTAGGGCTGATCCTTGACATAGAACATATGTATGAATGTACTACTGAATATATTAGAGCAGGCTGGATTAATTACACAAGAGTAAGACACTAAAAAACATTAAAAATGTCAAAAATGCGATTTTCGATGTTTTTGTTCCTGTAGAAGGATTCTATGTGTGTACTTGGCGAGCTGTATGATAAATCTACTCTAAATATACATAGAAATAGACCCCTCACCGCAATTAAGGTCCGGTCCTACAGGAAAAATTTTCACAGGGGGTGAACCACCAGGAGAGGGGGGTGCACACCATGCAACAGGGTATTACCCTATGGTCCTGGGCTCCTGATACTTTGTTCCTATTGTTGAATAGATGCTGGGATTGATTTTTACAAGTCTATTCACCTAACAATAATTAAATGGGAACATATTCTGTGTTTTCTTACATATGTGCTACATATATTAATGTAGGACGCTTCAGGGGGTGAAATAAAGATGGGAATCTACTCATATATACTCAAAAACATGTTCTGAGCATCTCAGAACACCTTCCCATCAAAGGGGCAAAAATGCGAAATTGTTTTGTAACCTACCCTATGTCAAAAGGGCCCTAGAGGAGGAGCAGGTACACAAATATACACCAAAAGCGGTCTATTACATTATGTTATACATGTATATACTAAACTACTACTTATATATGAAGGGGGATCCATTGTGGTGTGGTGGTGAAGCTACAGTGAGGTGGGAGGTATGTGGGAATAATTGAAATTGTGGAGATTCCCAAAATGGGCGATGTTTTTGGTGTTGTGGGGTAATTCCCACACTGGGGTTGGAAAATGCGGAAATGTGATGTGTGAGAATAAGCCTAACATATGCACTGTGAGGGCCTGAATGTTTTTTTTTTTTTTTTTTTTCCAATTATTGTCCTTTGGGGTATGCTACCCTATGTTGGACACTACTAGCTAGTCTGGGGGGTCCCTGTACCCCGCACCTCATCTCTAAGTATGCAAATGCCCCAGGATAGGGTGTACCTTCCTGGCCCGCCGTTCCCGCCGGCCGTTTAAGATGCACTACTTATCGAAGATGGGCCAACTATTCTACAGATAACAATGATGATTCTTGGGTGATGGTGATCGTTTGGTCGTCGTAAACGCGTACTCGGCCGCCTAAGCGGCCAAGGACAGGAAGCTATGATAGGAGTGTACGAAAGGTGGGGGATGAGCGTTTGGTGAGGTGCTGAGCATTGAAATGGTGTGGGCCGCTGATGCTGGTTTCGTGTGTTGAGGTCTGGGTTCGTTCTCTACCATCTTTGTCCGTCTTCCATGTGTTCAGCTTGTCTCCCCTAACTTCTCCCCTGCATCTTCAATAACTGAGTCCTACTGGTTTTGAGGCCGGTGTCTTCGTGTCGAGAGTGGTAAAAGTGTGAGATCTAGCGATAATGAACCCTATTGGGTCTGTGACTGAAACTGCTGCTTGTTAACTATTCACGAGGCGGTGGAAGTGAGACATCACCGAATGTAGGCTTGAATCTGCCTGTGCTGTTGACATAACGAAGGAAGTGTTCTACGGCTTTGGGGTCTGCCAGTAAGAATGGTAGCGAGGAGGCTTTTCTGCGGAGCGCGCATGTGAGGATGTGACGTTCTCGATCATATTGAGGGCATGTGAATAGGAAATGATGAATGGTTTCGGGAGTGTCAGGGCATATAGGACAGGACGAAGTGGCGCTGCGATTGATGCGGTGGAGGTGATGGTTGAGGGTGATATGGCGTGTTCGGAAGTACATGTAGAGTCCTATTAATCTCTTAGGGAGTTTCTCCACCAGCTTTGTGAAGGAGCGCTGTAATAAAGCTGGGTCAATTTCTTTCATGCGTGCATAACGTGGGGACTTCTCCCAAAGACGAGTCCAGTGGGCGTTAGTTCTTTCCTTGTGAGCTTGTTTGATGGCGGAAATACTGCTGGGGAGGCCTTGACGAAGGAATTCTGGTAGTCATTCGAGTGCGCTGTTGGATGCTGATCCTTCTGAGGCTTTCTTGGCTTCTTCGTCTGCTTTCTCGTTGCCATATACTCCGCTATGTCCTGAAATCCAACGTACAGTCAGTGAGTAGTCTTCGCGGTTGAGAGTTTGGATGCGCTTAGTCATTCTGCGGAAGCGGTCTATGATATAGTGTCCTGCTCTTGGGTCTGTGATGTTGCCTGATTGGATAACCACTTGATTGTCTACTAGTATGGAGATCAGGGAATGTTAGATGTCGTTCAGTGGCAATCAACTTAGCTGCGAGAGTTAAACCGATGGCTTCGGCTTCATATACGGTATGTTCCTTCTCAGTGCCGAGATGGTAACGCAAGATCCAGTGGTCTATTTCCTGCTCGTATTAGTACTGCTGCTGCGCCGATCTTACCATTCTGTCCTGAGCCATCGCAATAGACCTGTATTTCAGTCTTGCAGTTCAGCCTGCTCTCGGATAGCATCTTCTCGGGATTCAGCAATTTTCACCGTATAAGGGCAACTCGTTGCAGGAGAGCGTCGCGCAGGGATCAGTGTCTCGATATCTTCGGGGTCGATGTTGAAGGAGTGGGTCAAGCGATGTAGGGCTGTCCGATGACATTTGACATAGCGCTTTGCCGCACGGCGAATGTGCTTGTAGAGAGGGTGAGTGTCTGGGTGTGTGGCTAGGCGAATGACTGCTCTATGACATGTGTTCTGCAACAGGAGTGGGATCGGTAAGAGGTTAGCATGTGCTTCGAGAATGTCAGTAGCGGTAGTTCGCATTGCGCCTGTGATCGCTATGGCAGCCATGCGTTGTACTGTAGACATTCTTTTTGCAATACCTATTGAGCCTCTCTGGGCAATGTCAGAACCTTCTCGGAATGCAGGCGAGAACCAGACATCGGCCGCGTAGAGCATCTTTGGAATCGCTACTGCCTGGTATAACTGTCGAATCAGGCGCATGGGGAGATCTGTGGATGTAGACGAGAGACGATGTAGCTGGAGAATGTAGCTTGTACCCTTTGCTATTGCGTAGTCGATGTGCTCTTTCCAGCGCAGTTCGTGATCCACTAGGACCCCCAGGAATCTGTGAGTAGGGGTGGGCGTGATCACGATGCCTCTGATGGTCATTGGTGGTCGGTTGCGTGCTCTGTTCATTGAAAAGTCCATTAGTGCGAATTTACTTGTTTCAAAACGTGAGTTGTGGGCTTTCGACCAGTCAAATCCTCCATCTTTGCGCTCCAGCATGTCCTTCAGAATTCTATGCGTCTCTTCGAATGAGTTGCCGATGGCTATGAATGCAGGTGTCATCCACAAACGCGAGTGTCGATTCTCCTTTGCGGCCTTTTGCAATGTCAATCAGATCTGCATCATAGATAATGTAGAGGATCATCGAAAGCGGGTCACCTTGCCCTATACCATTATTGACTGGGATCCAGTCCGATGTGTGATCATCGAAGCGCAATTGAGTTTTCCTGCCTGTGAGTACACGTTCTGTGAATTCGACGAGCTCTGAAGGGAGTCTTCGCATCCGCATGTTATGCAAGAGACGGTCAGTGACAGCATTTGGGAATGCACCCTCTATGTCCAGATATAGGACTGATGCTACTTTGCCCGTCCTCCACGCGTTCTTGATGGTGTTTTCCAGTAGGTGTAGCGAGTCAGTTGTTGAACGACCAGGTCGACCTCCTGAAGTGGGTGTCTGGGAGCAGTTGGTGGCGTTCGAGCATATAGGTTATCTGGTCTGCAATGATGGCTGTCAGTAGCTTACACGTGGTGTTAATGAGGGCAATGGGACGATACACTTTCGTTATGGTATAGTCCGGTTTTCCTGGTTTGCGCAGTACCACAGTCGTGAACTCGCGCCAAGGGTCATAATAGGTGCGCAGTGTGAATACCGAGTTGAATAGTTCCAGTAGATGGGGCTTGAGGAGGGTAGAGCATTCTTTGAAAACTATGTTACATATTCCATCAGGGCCTGGGGCTTTGTAGGGACTGAGCTTGGCGATGTTTCGTGTCAGTTGGTCATTCGTGATTGGCGTCATTGGTGCTGCTGGTTCTGGGTATATGGCGTCTCTGGGAACGGTTGAGATGTTTGGGGCGGATGGAAAAAATGACTTAGCAAGGGCTTGACTCTTTTCTTCGTTATCGGCGGCGTTGTGTACCGTGCCGTCGGCGTTGCGAATGTGTAGAGTTGGGATTCGAGCTTTACCTCCATCTGTTGGTTCTGCGGTGATGTACTTGTTAGCTGTCCAAAGTTCGTTACCTGAGATCTGTTCTAGCCATTCTATCCAATGGTCCTTCTTGGTTTTGAGGATTGCTTCTGAGTATTCGTTGCGGATTCGTCGATGTTCCTCGTGGCATGGATGTTGAGGGATTCCACGCATCTTGTGCGATTGATGGCTGAGCTTGTTTACCTGTCTTCGTAGCATAGTGAGGTCATGGGTCCACCATCTCTTGGAGTGCGGATTGGGTTTGGATAAGGGTACCTTCTCCATTATTGTATCGTCCAGTGCCTTCGCCAGACTTCTCGCTGCTTGTTGAAATTCGTTCTCTGTTACCCAGGGACGCGGTGCTGGTAGGCGGGTAAGGTGAGTTTCGAGAGTGATATTGAATTCCTCCCAGTTCGTTTCGCGGTAGTTTCGTGTAGGGTCCTTGGTGACTCTCGGGACTGAAAGTTCGAGTATGCTTTGAATAGGGATGTGGTCAGTCTTCGGGCCTCTTAGTGCGGGATTAGTCTTGCAGATCGTGAATGTTTCTAAGGTGTGGTCAGTACAAAGGACGTTGTCTGGTTGGGTCCAATTTCCGGTGCTCGCGGACTGCAGGGTTGGCATTCCTCTGGGGAGGGCCTGATCTAAACCATAGTCAGCCATAAGATCTAGTAACGGTTGCGCAGCTTTAGTAGTTGAATAAGTGGTGGTTTCTTTCTTCCTCCCATAGCGGATGGTGCCGGTTAAAGTCGCCTAGCCAAATGATGTGATCGTCCACTGTTGGTCGGATGATCGCTATGTTAGCTTCCATATACGTATTGAGTGCCGTTAGAGTGTCTTGCCGTTCGCCGTCATTGTAGATATTGAAGATCGTGCACTTGCCGAAGGGGCCTGAGAATTGAATTATTGTTACATCTGATGAGGGGAATGCGAGTTGTTTCCATCCGTTCGTGTCTAGGGCTGCACTGATGAGTGTGACCGCACGAGTTCTCTGGAGCAGGGTGGGTGTAGTGCTGTGTTGGGTAGACGGTGTGCCATTGACGTGTTGATTTTGTGTTGCGTAGATTGTTCGAGCAGGGTTCTTGCAATGCTAGTATATCCCAGTGCTTCGCTGTTGGGCCATTGAGGAGTGATTCTTGAGCCGTTCTGGATTTATTGAGATTTTGTTGCCATATTCTTAGCCTAACGAGATCATCTTGTTGTTCTAACATAGGGCTAGGGTCGCGGGGGTTTCTGTTGTTGGGGAAGAGGGTGGGTTAGTATCGTCAATGGGTAGAGAAGAGAAACGGTTGGATGAGGGGGCTGCTGTTAGTCGGTTTCGGTCGTGGCTGGCTCTTCGATTCTGAGTCTGGGTCATGGGTCGGAATTGGGTTCTGTTGGTGGGTTGAGGTCTCGGTTGGTGTGGCGATGTTCGAGGAGGAGGGTGAACGTTTGCTGGATATGGTCTTGGTAGTGAGTCCAGTGTGGTTTGACGAAGCAGTTCGCTGGTTGGGAATTGTCTGCCGTGGCTTGTCGCTGGTATGGGGTAGCTTTCGGTGGCAGCATGACTTGGGTCCAGGGCTCCGGGGTGGGGAAGTACGGCATTGTGTTCTCGGGGTATCTGTCGTCCATTAGTTGGCATTGTTTACCAAAAGCTGGGCATTCTCTGCTCCAACTGGCATGATTGCTACTGCGGCAGTTAGTGCACCAGAGGTCTTGGTTTGAATTACCTGTGCATTCCGAGGTGCGATGTTCTTTTCCGCATGTCCCGCATGAGTCTTGTGTTGCTTGGCAGTTCTTGGCCATGTGTCTGAAGTGTTGGCATTTAGCACAGCGGATAGGTTCTCGTCGATCTTTGCGAACTCGTAGTTTCTCCCTGTTGATGTAGAGCCCGTCTTTGAGGAGTTGATTGGCTGTGGAGGGATCCGAAGTCTGAAGCATAGCGAATGCGGTAAGTTGACCTGGGGGTCGGCGTTCTGGGGCCTTAATCCAACGTATTGAGGCTAGACTGTTGGTCTTGAGCATGTTTTCTTCTTCCACGAGCCTTAGGAATTGAGGACTGTCAGTGTGGAGAGAGGTAGAGAGATATTGGACTATTAAGGCGTATGTTTGGTCGCGGAAGTTGATTGGGATCTTGAGTGCTGTGGTCAACTTCGTTCTGGCCTCTGCAGTGCGCAACCATTTGGCTGACTCTTCCGTGTTCAGTTCCATGATGATACCTCCATTTTTCAATTGCATGATCGCCTTGATGTCTGCGTTCGCCATGTCATCTGGTTTTACCATCTTCAGTGCGTTGCGCAGAGTTTCGACTACTTCTGCATGAGTGACGTTAGCTGGGAATATACGATTACCTGGTGTTGGGTCTAAGAGAATTTGGCGTGCTCTGATTGCTGCTCTGGCTAGCGCTTGGTCTGCTGGTCCGGGGGTGAATGATCGTACTGCGTCACTGAATGTATGAGTTTCTCCAACAGTCGGTGGGCGGATTTCCGGTTGGGATTGTATTTGAACGGATAATGAGTTGATCTTGTTTTGAGCTGAGTCGAGAGAAGGGGTTAGTAGATTCATGGCGTTTTGGCAGTCCTCAGCCGAGTGGTAGAATGCGTCTGCAGCTTCCTCGATTCTTTCTGCTGACGTTTTGAGGTCTTGTTCTTTTTCTTCGCGTTCTCTTATCATTGAGCGTTGGTTCTCCTCGGCCTGTTCTAGGGTATCCGTTAGCGTCTTCGTACAAGTTATTACCTTTTCCATTTGAGGGCCTATAGCTGCCGCGATTTGATCCACTACAGTTGAATCTTGAGGATTGGTCGTGTTGCCCGATGTTGGGTTGCTCGAGGAGACGATGGTTTCCTGTCTGTCTATTAGCTTTTCCATTCTGTCAAACAGACCTGACATTTGAAGCGTGGTTTCATTTGCGATGCGTTGAGCTTTCATGGCGTAGTCCGCTTGGTCTAGCATGATTGCAATTGCGCGTATGATATCGATGTGCAGTCTTGTGAGTCCTGGGGCTTGCAGCGTGAATTCGAGAAGGGATTCAACTAAGGTTTCGATTGAGGCTCCGGATACAGGTATCATCATGCCTCGACTGGTCAGCTCGATTCTGGCTGTGGCCGCGTCTATTACATTTGATGGGTTCTGTGGGTTGTGGAGGATATCGGGTATGGATCTATTAGTGGGGCGGAGATATTGATCTTTCTTCCTTTGGCTTGATCTTATTTGATTTTGGGTAGGTGAGTCGTCAGCCGAGTTGTCTCCGGGCATTTTCTATATAAAAAGTATCCAATAGAGGATGATTAGGTTTTTTAAAAAGGTTTTATAGGAGAGAGAGAGTCAGTTATTGACGCCTTTGGCGTCAGGTAGCGCTGTTGAGCGCTATGTGGACTAGGTTTTTTCGGGGTCCTGGTCGGGGTGCCGCTTGGTGTAGGTCCAAGAAGCTTCCGCTGTCATACTTAGTATGCAAATCGTTGTTTTCAAGCCGGTTTTCACGAGGCTCCCGATCAACTGGCACACTGAAATTTTTCTGTACTCGTAGTCTCACAGTTTACTAAGCGACAGGGAATTCAGTAATGGGTGAAGCCCATTGAACAGAGTTGTAAGTTGTCGCAACGCTGCGTTAGCATCAGCAGGTGCTCTGAGAACCGCACGATGACAGACGATGACCCCAGCCGACTGTCGTCTGCACACAAGCAGCCTGGCCTATCATGGGCCCAGCACCAAGTCACCGATGGCCCCTAGGCTGTACCCTGTCACAGAGAGCAGGCTTTTCATTTCACGTTCATGCGCTCTGAGACTCCATTCACAGCTCAGATCACCCTCTTTTTCAGTGATCTGGATTCTGCAAGTGGTCTTTGTGGTCCCCGGGCTTGCGCCGCTTACATCAGGAAAAACCTCCCGGAGGAAAAAACACATAATTTTGATAAAACGATGTAATTCAGAGAATTCTATGTAATTACAAGTATTAAGATAAAACCAGCTGAAAGACGATAAAGCACAATGAGATTCTCGATAATCATTTGAATAAAGAAAAAGTATATCTATCTATGTATGAGTTCAACCAAAAAGTATTACAATGATCGAGAACCGTATCACTCGTCCACTCTCGCGGGACAACAGCTCCAAAATTCGGCATCAGATGGACACTACGCACAATATTGGCCAATGGCACGATACTTGCTACTTTTTCACCACCGCACAATGATCGCGAGAGCTTGTAAAGTCCGTGATGTCGATCGGGAGCCGAAGTGAATGGTTCAAACCATTCGATGTAAGCGAAGTGAGTGGGAACCTTGACTGTTGGCGAAAACAGGAGTGGAACTGATTTTGAGGGTAACGAGAAAATGACTCGCACTTGCCCAACGCGGACTCCTAGATTCAGACGACTGTGAGTGACTCCATCCTTAGCAAATAGTGGTGGTGAAACGTACCTTCTATACTAACAACATCTGGATTCCCAGAAATACTCACCAGAGCAGTATCTGAACGGCGAGGCCGCAGACTCGACCCTGAATTGCATTGTGGTCTGGCATGTACAGAGTCCAATGTGGCTGTTGCATCACCGTGACCACGAGCGTCTACTGAGAGCCACTTTACCCTGTGAAAAATAGGGAGAGTTCGGAATGGGAAATGGACATCCTGCGCTAACACATCCAGTGTTTGACTATGGAGGGGGATAGGATCATTGGCATGATTGAGTTGTGTGATATAGTGTGCAAGCGCTTCACGGAAATAGGTAGCACCATAATCTTCGATGAGCTTGTCTATACTGACGGCCTTTGCAGTAGGGTGCTTTGAAACTGATTGAAGCCGACGAAAAGTCATATCGGGGGGGCACAAATGGTAAGGCATAGTCTCTTCGGCACCAGCACATCGCCAGTTGATATACTTGTCATGGCGTATAATCTTCTCCTTGCGCTCGAGCCACCGCGTCATCTGCACAAATTCATCTTTGTGATTTGTAGCGCGGTAAGCGTCCTTCGCGAAATCGATGTGAAGTCGTTCGGTATACTCAGTATTATAGTTGTCCGTCGTACCAAACATCATAATCATGGCAGAATAGTGGCGAGCGGCATGCAGTTTAGGTAAATTGAAATTAGAACGGATACCGAGGTCAACGAAGATATCCTTATTCTCGTGGAAAAGGTCGAGTGCGTCATCCAGGAGCTGTAGTGACTCCAAGCTATGACATGGATATTGAGCAAGATAGAGGAAGTCCAGTAGGCCTTGCACTGCTCGTAGAAGACGGCCCGCATTTAGATTGTTGGGCAAACGGATGCCGATGACGATGCCAAGGAGAAAACGGCAGATTTGAGCGTGTTCAGTTCCGCTTATATGCGACAAGCAGGTGATACCCTTGCTGAACAAATGTATATGGTGATTGGGAGGAAGACGGCGACACCGAGCGTCAATTTCAGCTCCTCCGCATGCGGCTGATAACCAACCTAAGAGATGCTTTATCAAGCCTTGATATAATTGATGTAACACATCTGGTGTGATTGCACGGAATATATTGGTGAATGGGAGATCTTCCCAGAAAGGATGGACAATGGGCTTGATGCCTGCTGCCGCGCAAGCACGTACAAATGATAGATTCCCTTCGTCAAGGGCAGCGAGGGCATCTAGCACCTTGGTTAGATTCCGTAGATGAAAAGGAGCCGTGTTGCTACCTGTGTCGTCTGCATCCACGTCGCATTTTGGACACTCTCCAAACTTGATCCCAGTCACAAGAAGCTGTTCTGGGTAGTCACCCACAAAGCTGGCAAATAATGGGTGGCAACGGCGGAGGGCACCATCCCCACTAGCCATACGAAGTCCATCTACTCCTATGGACTTCAGCGGAGCGAGAACACGATGCAAGCATGCGTGATAAAGGTTTGCCAAAGTCCGGCGGCGTGAAGCTTTGTTGGTGATATGCTGAAGGCGTGTACAAGGTAAATAAGCTAGAAGTATATGTGCCCCACGCGAAGGCTTGCGTCGTATTTCCTTCGGGATGTTGCCAATGGTGAGATACACAGGATAGACGGACTTGTTGCGGAACAATGTGACTTGTGTTTTGTCAGACGAGATAATGATGGGAATGATGGTGCCGCCTGGATTGTCCTTGTCAAGTTTTTTCTAAAGTATTGTAAGTATCATATCTCATACAGACATAATCCGTCATTCGTACCTGTGTATCCCACCACCATTTGCCAGTGTGCATATCATGAAAGAGACGAATCGTCTCGTCTTCATCAGAATAATGCCACTCAGGCGCAAATGCTAGATATTTGGCGAAGTCCGGATCACCATACAACGACTTGACACATTCGATGACGTCGCGATAATAGATGTCAAATGCTTCTCCAGCGACCACGATCTGCTCGCGTTTGAACTTAGGACGGCCAGTCGGAAGCCCATGGTCGACAATAGCATTCAGCTCATTCACATTCTTGAACGAGAGTGATAAGCGTTCACTGATCTGAGAATCAAAATCATTAGTTAGTACAACGACTTTCAGAACAAATAGTATCCAACTCACCCCCTCAATTGCAAGCAAATCTGACAATGCCGTCGAACTCAGACCACGAAGCTTGGCCCATCTGGCGACCTCCCATTCCATCTTGGATGCAAAAGGGTGATACACATTCTCCTCCTCATTGGCCAGATGCGCCTCGTATTCTGCGTTTGCAGCACAACCGCGTGTTATTTGCTGACCAGCACGCAGATCTGGGTAGGGCACCACCACGCAACCACGCTGCCCTTGCACACGTGCTTGAATATCCTGGTGAGCACGGCGTTGATCTTCCCAGCCAGCTTCATCTTCATCGGCCAAATCCTCGATGTCATCCATGGTCGCGTCCTCGACTCGATCTTCAACGGGAGGCTCCCATTCAGGTTCAAAATTCCACCCCTCATCATCATCCTCGTCCCCAGCCTCAGCCTCGTACCCAGGCTCATCAACTTCGTACCCAGGCTCATCAACCTCGTACCCAGGCTCGTCTTCTGCAGTCGGCTCGTCAGGCTCATCTCGTTGGTCCCTGGTATGTACTTGGGAGCGCGACTGATGGTACAGTGCTCAACAATGTGGGTTGCGGCCCTTGGCCAGATGTTGACTGAGACCAGTTACCGTGAAGTCGTCACGGGAACAAGCAGGGCATTGAGTGGACATAGCTATGTTGCTGCGATCTTGGAGATAAGGGCCTTGAGTGTGGGCGTGTCAACAGAACTAGAGTAGAGGAGGTGGATCAGCCTCCAATGAACAATACACCTTGTAAGACAATATACCTTGAGTGCGCGATGATCGTCTGGAAGGTAAGGCGAAAATTTCCAGGGAGCGAAAACTTCTGGGGAGTGAGACCGTAACGACAGCACCATGAGGACATCTTACTAACCTAATCAAGGGGGGTTGTTACGCGGTTGTTGATTCCAGCGCTGGTCAGCCATGACGCGGTTGTTGATTCCAGTGCTGGTCAGCCGTGACGCGGTTGATGCAGTGACGTGGTTGTTGATTCTAGTGATGGTTGGCCGTGACGCAGTTGACACGGTTGTTGATTCCAGCGCTGGTCGGCCATGACGCGGTTGTTGATTCCAGTGAGCGAAAACTTCTGGGGAGTGAGACCATAATGACAGCACCATGAGGACATCCCACTAACCTAATCAAGGGGGGTTCAGGTAATCCAGGGCCTGTACAACCAGCTGGTTGGCTGTGACGCGGTTGTTGATTCCAGCGCTGGTCAGCCATGACGCGGTTGTTGATTCCAGTGCTGGTCAACCGTGACGCAGTTGACGCAGTGACGCGGTTGTTGATTCCAGTGATGGTTGGCCGTGACGCAGTTGACGCGGTTGTTGATTCCAGCGCTGGTCGGCCATGACGCGGTTGTTGATTCCAGTGAGCGAAAACTTCTTGGGAGTGAGACCATAATGACAGCACCATGAGGACATCCCACTAACCTAATCAAGGGGGGTTCAGGTAATCCAGGGCCTGTACAACCAGCTGGTTGGCTGTGACGCGGTTGTTGATTCCAGCGCTGATAAGCCATGACACGGTTGTTGATTCCAGCGCTGGTCGGCCGTGACGCAGTTGACGCGGTTGTTGATTCCAGCGCTGATAAGCGCCAGACAATCCTGGCCGTCCTTTGAAAATTTCAAAACAAAGTTACAAATGAACATCTGAGGTAACGAGTGTCAGCTTATATGAACCTGGGCGCATGGAATGAGCTCACCATTTCAACTGCCTCCCTGGGCGACGCCCCTTGAAACTGGGGCCATGCACTAAAATTTCACGGAGCCCTCCGAGTCTGAGGCTCGACTCTTTTTCCTTCCAACGTTCTTTGTTAGCTTGTTGTCGCACCTTTCAATCTATATACAATGTCCGCACCTCCTCAGTCTCGTGGTGAGTGACGAGTCCACGCCAACAGCTCACCATCAGCGTAGTAGACTCACTGGGTGTCCATAGAGCCGCGAAATGCAAAGAAAAAGGCTATGGAAAATGCAGGTAAGCATGCGAGTCTTGACCGAAAAATTGATACTCACCTCCAACTTGAGTATGGATGCCTACTAAGTCGGCAAGGAAAGTCGCTCGTCAACTTGAAGCGTCTCCAGACCCACCATCAGCTGCCATTGCCAAGGCTAAACAAGTCAAAGAGAAAAAGATCAGCATCGGTGATCTTGGTTTGATGCCATATAAGCCAACTACTCACCTCGAATCAGTTAATGTGCCGCGCACAAACTTGAAAGTAGATCCCGGGCCAACCACTGCCAGCCTTGCGGCTCGTAGCAACAAAAGTTTAGTACCTGCGAAACTGAGTGAGTCACAAATGAAACATAAACATTGGTACTAACCTTAGTGGCCCATGATAGAGCGCAAACATACCAGCGCCAGTGTTACAGAAGACAAGGAGGAGGATGGCGAAGAATCTGATGGCAGCCTTGCGGACTTGGAACGTGATAAGCCTCAGAGGCCTCAAGGTTAGTCATGATGGTGATGGCGTAACTTACTCACATGACCGTGTACACGTGACAGCCATTTATGGTCGTCCTCGCAAACTCTGTCGCACATACGCCATGCGTGACGTCTCTGCATTATTCGAGTCTGACGAAGATCAGGAGGAGGAAAACGGTAGCGATTCTGACGCTGACCGTGAGGAGAGTGAGGGCGAGCCTGGGGATCTGGAGTCAACCGCCATGATGCTCTCTGACGAGGTGAGTGAAAGTTGTTTACTTCAATATCAGCTGTACTCACCGCAGTCACGGTGACAGCGTGTCTCAAGGTCCCTTCGCTTGTCGGCAACGTTAAAGTCAACTTGAAGTCAATGCAGGTTAAATCTCGTGGCAAAACCCAGTCTGCCCGTGATGCCAAACAAGCTGCAGAGGTGAGTGTATACTATGTATTGAACTTCACTGCTGCATACTAGAATTGACACAATCTTTAGATTCCAACCTGGCGCGATTTCGACAACGCTGAGTCCACTGACGGAACCACTACTGCTTGTGGCGAGTCCTCTGAGCCTTACTCTAGCGACGTCGAAGGTGCTCCGGAACCCAACTCTGCACTGACTCGATCGGCTCAGACCATTGCTGCTCTCGTTCGAACGGAGAAGGGACATGTCAAATTACTTGATCAAAATAACGAAACTCGGCGAGTAGTGCGGGATGCGATTATTGATGCTAAAGGTTACATCATCTTTGTCGATGCTTATCCTGAGCTAGTCGACAAAAACCAAGTTGCACTGCAGTCTCTACTAACAGTGGCTGCGAATCGCGGAGTACACGCCATTAAAGAACGTCTTCGAACCGATGCGCAGTATGCGGCTCACCTCGCTAGTTTAGTAAGCCCTTTGCGTGTCTCAATTTTTCTTATGTTCTAACTATCTTTCATTACTTGAGGTGGAGCCTCGCATTCCGTTACTGCGCCGTGACCTTAAAGTCTCCGCGTGCACCAACATTGATACTTACTTTCGGCTCAGCAATAATGTGGTCAAGGCAAAGAAATTGATGGAGCAGCATGCGTATATCTATGCATTGAAGTTTGATGTAAGTAAATTTGTCCTTCAGTCTTCGCTGCTAGCCTCTGACTAACATTCTTCATCAACAGTTGAACGACGATGCTTCACCCATAGGCAAAAAACCCTACCAGGGTGACCTGCTGATCTTTCTCATATACGAGGCAGTCTTCAGCGGTGCGAAGTCTATCGGCATCAAGTTCATCGAGCGCTTTGCCAAACTGGCGAACAACAAGGGCAATCGTCCTGAATGCCCCATTCCATTACTCGCACTTGTGGCAACAGCGGTACCATCCTTTCTACCAATCTCTGTGCTATATTGATTTGTTTGACAGGTCTATGCAGCCCTTTTCTGGAAGACACTCGGCTCACCAGGGAAGTTTAACTTTACAGGGAATCAATTCAGCGAGACGTATGTGTTTCATGTCAAGTTCCTCGAGGACTTGAAGCGGGATGCACCGGGAAAGTTTCATTGCATGATGGCTGATATTTACGAAGCTGTACAGTAAGTTTTACAGGTATTCATGGTGCCATTTCAACTCAGATACTGACTCTGCTACTCGAAGGACCTTGAAACGGAAGGGGAATGATCATTTCGTTAATGAGCATCAAGATGCACTGGGGCTACTTGACCTGGATGGAATGGCAGATGATTAGGTCCTGTATTCATGCTGATCTATACCTGTAAACATCCCAGATTCGTGTATCACACCTTAATTTGCCTAGTCTTCCAAGTTGGCTGTGTTATGTATATCCTTTGATCAAATATTAGTCTTTTTTGCTCGTAATACCATCTAATGTGTGCGATTCGCTATGCTACGTTCGAAATATATTCTCTGAATTTCTCGATATTGCCTTTGAATTCATGATAATTATCTTTTATATACAAGGGAGTAAAAAAGTCTTTCTAAACTAACTAATCTTTCTAAAGCCCATAATTTGAGATAATTCAAGAGGATTACCGAGAATTATCATAGTTTAAAGTAATTTCCTGGGGGAGGGTTTTCCTGATGTATCTCCACCATTTGGAAAATTCGGCCACGACTCCCTACGTATAAAGGTACGGGTTGGAAATCGCAATCGATATGCGTGAAAGGAGTTATGCCTCGTGTCTGAGATGACGGCCATAACGTTGGAGGTTAAGGTGCCATAAGGTGAAAACACGCACCCATCAACGGCCCATCTTTTATGTCACGCAGCTGCCCTGATGCAGCAGGAACGGTCTTTCTTCTTGAATTTTTGAATCTGCCTACTCAGTGCTGGTTCGACTGTGTGGATGGTACCAAGCGGAAAATATATTTTAGCCTGAGTGTATAAAGGCCTGATGACGATCAAAGTTCGCTCTGGGCCAGTGCTCGGCCATCTACTCCGGGTGTGCTTCTTTCGCCACGTTTTTTTTTTTCATTTGCGGTCGAATCATTTGAATGGACCGTTATACTCAACTTGTTATGCTTGCCTGCTGTCGAGTGGACGTACAAAAAGCTCAATCATGATAGATTTGAAGGGTGTTTTTAATTGATAAAAGAGTGAAATCGTAATTGCGGGTGGTGGTACCTGCAGGCTGCGGCCTGAGGCTGGAATGACGTTCTCTGTCGACGACGGCAAAGTTCAAAATCGCTTCACCGTAACTCCATTCCCTCGAGGTCAACAGCCTACTTAAATCGCGATATCAAGATCTCATTCAGCGCAGCCCTTCAACTCTCGATCCACAACCACAATGCCTAGAGTCAATCAAATTTGTTGCAGTAAGTCCTTTGGTAGATCTCCTATTCATCTGGTTGCTCATTTATCACGTCTAGTCGGTGCTGGATACGTCGGTGAGCCGCTGCTACGCAGGACCGCTAATCGCTTTCAGTGCCTCGAGTTTACACGTGCTTTGCAGGCGGTCCTACCTGTGCTGTGATCGCATTGAAATGCCCTCACATCCGGGTCACCATCGTTGACTTGAATCAAGCCCGCATCGATGCCTGGAATTCACCAGATTTCAACCTGCCCATATACGAACCTGGTCTGGAGGATGTCGTTCGCAAGGCTCGCGGACGCAACCTCTTCTTCAGCACCGATGTTGATAAGGGCATCCGGGACGCAGACCTCATCTTCGTATCCGTGAACACTCCAACTAAAAAGAGCGGTGTCGGTGCTGGCTTTGCTGCAGACTTGAAGTGAGTTCTCGATTTGCATCTGTCCTCCCGTTATATAATCATGTGTTGATGAACTGTAACTCAGCTACGTCGAGCTCGCTACTCGGCGCATCGCAGCTACGGCGACATCGTCAAAGATCGTCGTCGAGAAATCCACCGTACCTTGCAGGACTGCAGAGTCCATGCGCACCATCCTCGATGCCAACAGCAAGCCCAACGCACGTTTCGATATTCTCTCCAACCCTGAATTCCTCGCTGAGGGAACCGCCATCGATGATCTCTTTGCTCCTGATCGCGTGCTCATCGGCTCTTTGCAGACCCAGGAGGGTAAGGAGGCTTGTGCGGCGCTCTCTGAAGTGTATCAGAACTGGGTACCGTGAGTGTATCTGTGACAGTGCGGAGCTTGATGATGCGCTAACCGACCACATAGCAAAGAAAGGATTTTGACTGTCGGCCTGTGGTCTTCAGAGCTCTCGAAGCTGGCTGCGAACGCCATGCTTGCTCAGCGCATCAGCTTCCATCAACGCACTTTCCGCTATCTGTGAAGCCACAGGCGCTAACATCGCGGAGGTCGCTCACTCCATTGGACAGGACTCACGCATCGGTCCGAAATTCCTTCGTGCATCCGTTGGTTTCGGAGGCAGCTGCTTCCAGAAGGATATTCTCAACCTTGTCTACCTATCGGAGAGTCTCAATTTAAAAGAAGTAGCTGAGTATTGGAAACAGGTGGTAACGATGAACGAATACCAGAAGAGGAGGTTCAGTAAACGGGTTGTGGATACCTTGTTCAACACTATCACCGGCAAGGTACACAATTTCTCTGCGCATCTGTCAAATCGACTTAGATCTGTCATAGCGCATTGCTGTTCTTGGCTTTGCTTTCAAGGCTGACACGGGTGACACCCGCGAGTCCGCTGCCATCACGCTTATTCGCGACTTCCAGCAGGAAAGGGCTCTTGTCAACATCTACGATCCCCAAGTAGAGTCGAACCAAATATGGGCAGACCTCAACGAGGCTAGCCCTGACGTGCCCCTTGCGGCGAGTAAGCCACAGTTTCTTGCATGACATTTCGGCAACTAATGATGTTGGCAAAGTTCAACGCCAAGTTTTTATCTGCTCTTCCGCATTGGAAGCCTGCAAGAATGCCGAGGCAGTCATTATCGCCACCGAGTGGGCCGAATTCAAGACGATCGACTGGGAGGCTGTGTACGCGGGTATGAACAAACCAGCATTTGTCTTTGATGGGCGGTTACTTGTGGATGCGGACAAGCTCAGGTCGATCGGCTTCAAGGTGGGTTATTGGATCAGATGTCCGCCCGAATAACATCACATATACTGATGCGATGACGTCCTGTTCAGGTGACCGTCATCGGCCGTGGCGAACGCCTCTAGATCCACCCTTGATCCACCCCCATTTCATTCAGCCCCAGAAAGGATATATCATCCATAGGATAATTCACTCCGCTTAGCTTCTAACAGATACAGTGCTAATACCTCTTGTACCCTTTGCTCTCCCGAGTTGTAGCACCATACTATTCAGGTTGTACTTTCTTTCCTCATGGATCTAGAAGCATGGAACATTTTAGCTGATGAATCTCATTTGAATACATTATCTTTCTGCTTTCGTCTTTGATCAAAGATGGAGTAGCTTGGACCGAAAGTTATCGTATATGACTGTTTTAGTATACTAAACACCTGCCGTTGAGTCAACCGGAGCCTGGAGCCAGTCAATATCCTTGAAATTTCGAAAACAGGTACATATGAATATTTGAATCGTGATACACGCCGCACAGTGCACGACATGGATACTATGTATAATAGCACGAACAACTGCATGGACGTATACTATAACGGCAATATCAAGTACATCACAAAATTCGAAGTCTTTAAAGACCGCATCATGACATGCCACAAGGAAAACCCTGAAGCAGCATAAACACAGATCTGAAAACTGAACAACACGACACGAGAGACACGGCTACGAAGGGAGAAAAAATATATCTGATAGGCATGAAATATATAGAGGAAACTTCTGATTGTTCGGAAGGATACGCATTTGGCCCTTAAGCATCAGTCACAAATACCCCTTGATCAGGAGGTGCAGCTCTGCTACGGTCTGGAACGGCGTCTCGCACCATTCCGGCTTGTGTTCGGTGATAACGAATCCAGGCCACAGCGGGCTCTGCACAAGCATGCTGTATCTGCTGTATCCGCGAGCATTTGGTAATGTCTCAGTTAAACGACGGAAACCTGGCGATGGTCATCACCCGATGTTTCCCCAAATGGACGAAGTCGAATAATGCTGCATCGGCCGAGGATATGGCGGCGGCGGCAAAGGCACTGCAGGAGAGATGTTGAATCCACCCTGTTGAAAGTGCAGCCCCGGTTGTGGCGGAGGAGCAGCGGGGGAGATCTCCGCGTTCAAATACAGTGACTCCTGTGGGTACGCAAATGGTCGATGACTCACTGCATTAAATGCAGTCTGATATGAAGGCGAGCTCTGGATTGTACTAGCCGTGTGTGATATCGGAAGGTGATGCACAGGACCAGGTGGCCGCGAGGTGGAGTGACTTGTGTGAGTATTTGATGGATCGTGCGTAAACTCAAAGGAAGGTGACCACGGGGACTGCGAATGTGCAAAAGAGGTCATGGGTGGAGGTCGGTTAGCGGAGTGCATAGTCTGGTTGCTTGGCGTCGATAAATTGTGCTCGACACTGTAAGCAGGCAAGGCCTGGTTAAACAATGCGGGTCTAGGGCTGAGATTTGACGGGTTCTGATCAAGAGTCGTTGACCAAATCGAAGGTGGAGCGTTCGAGGGTCCAGAGCCGAAAAGAAACTGAGATGGAGGTGCGATAGACTGACGGCGGGGAGATCGTGCAATATCACCACCAGCTTTGGAGAAACTATTTAGTAGATCCTGGGCTGTCATTCCTGTGAAGGCAGAAGGGGGCGATGTCGGGGGCGCACGACCTGGGGACACAACAGAGGATGTACTGGGGCTGGTGAAGTTGCCATTTATCATGCCTGATGGCATTACAGGTGTCGTTGGCAGGGTCGATACTGCTCCCGGCGGCGAAGTGGGAGCCCTAAAAATCACATCAGACACGTGTAAATGAAACAGGTACTATTTAACCTTGGATCCCAAACTACGACATCATCATCCACTTCATCATCTTCATCTTCATCTTGTGCCTTTGCGTTAAGTACAGTTCTGAATGCATCTTCAACCGGATCATCGTTGTCAGTACGCCCTGTGTCGGTCATGGCATCGTCCTCCGCACAAGTCTCCAGTGGCATCAAGTTAAACACATCAGGACTCGAGACTATGTGCGTGATAGGCGTCTTAACAACCTCCGCACCGATCGCCTGAGCCTGGGCCTCAGGTGCAGTGAAAGTGAAAGTGTCACCCTGCAGGTAGATCGGAGAATCCTAGAGGAAGGTAAATCCAATTGATTCAGAGGCGGAGCAATCGGCTCTCACTGGTGATTCCGCAAGATTCTTGACATCTTTGAGCAAATCAGATATCCTCATTAATTGTTCTTCGTTTGGGTGAACCTCCCGGCCCTGCGGCCCGACTGCGGCCAATCCGTTCCCCTTGCGCACATCAGCATCCACAATCATGGGAGTATCGCCAATCATGAGGTTCCGCAATGGCAGGAAGCCCCTAAGGTCAACGTCTTCCTCCATCGGAAAGAGCAACGAGGGTAGCTTCTCTATTGGAAATAACTTGTGTAGGGCGTTGTAGAAACGCAAGAAATGCCGCCAAAAGACTGGCATGTCTGAGACGAACACCCCTGAAATTTCCTCGACCTGGCTTGACCCCGCAGGTGGTGTGGCATGTGCCACATACTTGAGATGTGCCAACAACCACTTGCTCGCAACACGCAACGCGGGTAGAGTGCGCCTGAATGCCGCAGTGATGCGCTGCGCAAGGTCGTTTTCAGCTGCGTCTTCTGGTGGGAGGTCGAGTTCATCAGCGCCTATCTCCAGTAGAGACTGGTGAATGGCCAGAACATGCTTCAAAATCTGGGATTCGACGGTCGCTGGGTCAGGAATCCCTCCGGATCTCCTATTCGAAGGTGGAGACGTGTCCCGGATCATGCGATGTTTCCATAATGCTCCCTCTGAGAGAATAATAACCTTAGTCACGGTATCAATTGGAAGAACGCGCTCTGAAACAAGAGCCGCGAAATCCTTGACGACATCTGTGGCATGCGCAACTGGATTTAACCTTGATCTAAAAAGTTTCGGCAGCTGAAATTATCGATCAAATTCAATCACTCACTTATCTGAGCCTAATCGCCACAAAGCATGTAATAACACAACTTTCTCCTTAAAGGACTCGACTCTCAGGCGAGGTGGTAAATCACCAATATCGGGGGCCGTTTGCGCCCCTTCCCGTGTCTTCTTGGCGTGCTGGTCGAGCGATTTATTGAGAATTTTCTTGACATTCTCGGATGCAGTGTCATAAGGCTGACGAACGCAAAGCGCTCTATAGTAATGGAGAAGCGAGCTGAACATGTCGTTCTGATAAAAAGCGAGAATAGCGAGCTGGTGGGATGGATTTCCCTCCGAAGGGACCAAAAGGCGCGCTTGGTCGTAGCACTGGACAGCTTTGTCGTAGTTCCTGGCGCGTGGTATTGAATCAAAGCCTGAATTGCCGCCTCTTCTATTGCGGCCACCCCGCCTAGCTGGCGCTGTGCCGTCTTCCTGACCGGCTCGCGGACGACCTCCACCTTCGTTGTAAAGCTCCCGATATCGTGCCATGTCACCCAAACACACTATCGCCTTGCTAAGAATCGCGAGGTTGATTTCACGTTCGGCAGAGCTCGTAGGAGAAGGTGTATTGCCTTCAAGGGGGAATTGAAATTGGTTACGACAGAAACTGGAGTTTGGGACGCCTTCGTGTCCCCCAATGGAGCCATTGGGAGCACCAAGGTCATCTGGAATCGCAATGTTCAAGGCAGATAAAATATGTTGTGCTTCGTGAAGTGCAAACGACCGTTGGTATCGAGCTACCAGTTGCGACCAAAATTTCTCTTCTTCAGCAAGAAACTGGCGGAAACGTTGCATCAGTTTGCGATACTCCACGGGGCCATGATTACTCTGCCTGGGCTGATGGCGGGGCGCGGATTGCAGCGTTCGATCGAGAGTTGCGACATTCTGCTTGTAGTTCGAAATAAATTGATAAGATGTCTGCATCCAAAGATGAGTCTCTGCATCTTTGGATTCCTTGGCGTATGGTTCGACGAATAATAGGCGCAGATACAGACGTCGGAGACTAGGAATACTTGTCAGGGAAACCTGTCGAAAAAGGATTTTTGGATGGGAGTACCTCTTCCTTTGAAACTCAACCTCTTTATCCCAAGGAAGGTGGACTTTGAGAAGCTCTTTCAGAGTTTGGTGTGTTGATTTTGCCTCACTAAGTTGAGGATCAGTTTGGGATCAGAGAAGTTGAAGACAGCAACCAGCACCTTGCAAGCTGGGAGGCGGAATCGGTCATTGTATATAGGATTTGCGCGTCTAGATGGACTATGTGTCCATTTTTTTTCTACCTTCACGGACGTCGAAGACAAAATCCAGCGCTCAAAAGTCGACTGCGATGATGAGCGACCGTGAGACAAACCGGGTGCTCACATAACCTTGATTAGAGTCTTGTCAAGGGATTTTTATTATAGACATTTTGCTTACGTGACTATATAAGAAATTCGAATTTTTATAAAAGGTGGAGATATCCCGGTGGTCGTGTGATGAAGGAACTGAGTTTTATAGCTCACTCGGCAGAATTGAAGTAAAAATCGCATTATATTATTTTCCCAGTGACGTGACATGTGTCACCCATGGGATGTATCGAATCTTCAAAATCAATACCCCATTTTGAATTTCAAAGTCCTCGTGAGTAGTTTGCCAACCACCATTGCAGCGTGTAACACTAAACTAAGATCCGGACGTGGACTCGACGGGCGCCACTAAAAGTGAGTCTAGAGTTGCTCGAGGTATCAGATTCTAGTCGGTCCGGTTCTATTGACACACCAACTTCAAGGAGGGCTAAATTGCAGGATTATGTGCGCGATTAAGAATTGCACGCGGCACTTTCCCCATTGATGGGAGATTATCGACTGCTCACGGTCAAATGATTGACGCCGACTTCCGACTCGCTCTCTCTAGCCAAGTTCATACTGGCCAGAGCATACACTCATGTGACCCTGCATTGCGAGGCAGGCATCTCATGAACCGAAGGGGTCTGGAACAGGTCAAACAACTTCTCAAGTTACCACGATTCTCATATCCCGCACTTTCGCTTCAGCCTGATTCGATTCGGACCATCCATCGATAATGAATCTGACGGATCGAAGACGCCTGAGGGTACAGTTTGGTAAAGTTGTTCCTCCTGCGCCATCGCACTCTGCTTAAGCTTGTGTTCGTGCCCTGGAATCTTTCAATAAGACTTTTTCGGGTTAGATTAAGCAACCAATCTTGGATGTGAGCCCATGCTACATCCCCACAAAAATCTGGTGCTGAGATATCTTATTCTTGCTTGCTGGAACGGGTTTGATTGTCAATAGAACACGTTAAGTCGCACTTTTGTTATAAAAGCCGACTGCTACTATCCTGCATGTCTCTCCCACTATCAACCGTAAAACGACACTCTTCTCGTCGACCCCGACTCTAGGAGTTTCTTAAAAGGTCCCAACTCACCTACACCCGATGCCCCCCTTCTACGAACTAGCTGTCGCCCGTTTTGGACAATCATCATCGAAAGCCAAATGGGTAATCATCGTCGTATTCACACCATCTAGCCATTCCCTGGTCTATCAAATCGCTGGCTCGGCTGCTGACTACAGCCTCGAAGCACCACAATCAGTCACACTCAAAGATGGGGAGAATGGTTATTTAGGGAGGGCACCTATAGGTCTCGTGGACTCCGAGAATCTACATCTCCTCCACAACACACTCGCATCCATTCCTGTCGTTCGAGGGGATGCTTCCTGGAGTACCCACAATTGGGTTATGGAGGGTGTAGCTGCTCTGCGGAGAGTACAGGGATATCATATCGACAAGCATGTCTCAATGCAGTGGATATCAGAAAAGCTAGGAGGAAAGTAGTTGGGCCATTGGTGACCGAGGGAGAGCCCGCTTGACGTCAAGATCTCTGGACGGAGGCGGAGGGGGATAACTATATCAGGGACATTCAGGGCAAAACACGTATAGAGGGTGGAATGATAAGTGTATTTTGGGACACTGTATCATTGCAACGGATTGTACTCCAGTCACAAGCATTCCAGTAGAGCTTACCATGTTCGTCAACGGAGCGCTGGTATAGGCGCATACCATTGGCCATCCCGTTATCTAGCTTCGTACAATTATGTAGGATATGCACTGTATTATCCATGACTGTCGGATCTTTGCAGGCGGTGCGAATCAGAAGCACTGGCAAACGCTGTCATTGCTTGACATAAGAATAGAGACTTTGTAAGCACCGACTTTTGTGGCGCCAAAGAATAAATAACGACACAAGTGTTTCACTTGCCGAAAACACTCACGTCCGTGCAAACCTGGATCTCATGTAAACACGTAACGATATCCTGCCTGACAAACCCAGTTGTTTCATGACGAGACAAAGATGAGTTTATGACTGCTTCACAGACGACATGCGTCGTAAATTGATGCCACCGCGAAGGAACATCAATCATAATCATGTCAACGGAAGCTGAAGCCTTCATTAAAGGATCAACCTAGCTAATGCGAACAGAAAATAACCACTCACTGCATTTGCTTCAGTTAATGAAAGTAATCATTACAGCGTAGTTTTCGTCATTTACACAGTTCAAAAGCTCACACGTCAGAATTAACTGTCGGCTTCCCAGGGTTTCTTCCGCACCAAGGCTATAGAAGTGCTGGGAGGTCCGTCCTGGAAGAGCGTGATAATTGTGTATGTAACGTCTGATCATATGACAGACTTACATTAAGCGTTTCAGGGATGACTTTGTTATTGGGTATGTTATCTGTCTTCCCCTGTTGTATCAACAACGTCAACTCAGCGAACGTCAGTAGACGAGTTTCACTGTCTCCAGAATTCGCGGACGGAGGTGACAAATCCATAGCCTCAATGGGATTTTGAGAGTCCACGGTAGTCTGATGAGACCGAACATCTTCTACGGTCAAATTTTGGCCGGTCACTCTGTTAAAGTAGAACAGCTGTGTTCGAAGAACGGTTTCGGCCTTCTCGGCATCTGTCTTGCCACCCAGCGCGCCGTGCGCAAATACGTCCGCTAAACCTTGCTTGCCAAGTGATTTTAGGAGAAGACGTAGGCACCTCAGCAAGCAAACACCTACCTGATACACTTCGTCCGAGGTGAACGGATAGGCGAAGAAACTTTGCAATGCAGTGTCTGTCTCACTGATGACATTGGCACCAGTCTGTGATGGGCTTTGGTCTGAGAAATCGGTTCTGTCCCTACGGAGTGAGTGAGCACGGTAAAAACAAAGGTGTCATTGAGAGCTTCACATGAAAGTGGCAGAAATGAATGGCATGAAGCAAGTTGTTATTGAGGTGTATCGATCTCCGAAGAAAATGATGATCAAGATATGAACGTGAACGTTGGTTGAACGTCTGCTATTAGTCCTGACTGTTCTCGGAGCGCCGATTGGAGGTATTACATAATACACCGTGGAATGGTTTGGTTCCGCCAAAACTTGAGTGGAATAGTACAACGACTTTCTCTTTTACTATAATGATGTCTACGGGAATTTCTAAAATCACAACAGAGCGAAACCAGCGTACTCTGCTGGAGTTAGCCATGCAGCCAGGCAACGGTAATGCTTCTTTTCAGGAATCACTCGGCCAGTCGTGAGCTCATCGCTATTCAAGACATCTGTGCAGATTGTAAGGCGCGGAACCCGCGATGGGCTTCTCATAATCTGGGCATCTTCGTATGGTATGTATAATACACAATTCCGCTGTGTACTCGCAGACATTCATCAGATGCAGCGTCAACTGCGCGAGCATTCATCGCAAGCTGGGTACCCATATTACGAAAGTGTGCGTCAAAAAAGGGCATAATGCAACTTTCGGTTATTGACTAGCGATTACAGAAAGAGCCTCACCCTGGATGCATGGACCAAGGAACAGGTCGAGGTAGGTATTCTCGTATTCTGCTGATATGAGAAGTTAAAGCTCGGATAAATTCTCTCCCTGTTCACAGGCCATGAAACAAAACGGAAATATCAAATCGAACGCCTTTTACAACCCTGATGAGGCTCGCCACCCCCCACCCACCAACATGATGGAGGCAGAGCGAGATAGCGAAATCGAGAAGTTCATCCGAGGTCCGCGAGCGTTATCTAATTTTGCCTTTGTTTGTCTGACGTCTTATCACAGCCAAGTACGAGTTTAAGTGGTTCATGAACTGTAAACCTTCCAAATTCGTTCCTCCTACTCGTCCATTTTCCGATGCTGTGACCACACGGCCGAAGTCAACACCTGCAATGGATCCTGCACCATTTAAACGCAAGTCCTCTCCTAGTCCTCCCCCAGTTCCTGCCAAAAATACCACCTATGTGGGTACTGGAGCGTCTCATTTCCGTGCATTACCTCCAGGATCTACACCCGTGCAACCCACGAGATCCATCTCTCATCCGTTGCCTACACCCAGTCCCTCTGCTCCGGTTCAGAAGCTCTCTGGAAGCCAGCTTTGGGATGATTTAATTTCTTTACAGGACCCTTCACAATCCACTTCTCTTCCATTGCAATACCAGTCGCACAATCCTAATTTCGCATCGCATTCTTCCCAACCTCACCCCATGCCCCTTGCCCAGACAACTCTTGATGTCCCGCCCACTATGTTCTCGACTTTTCAAGGTTCCCACATGATGCCTTCGTCGATGTCATCGATGAACAATACCACTTCAGTTACACCCATGCATCCTGCGACCACAGTCGCAAGTCCACAGATTTCGTTCCAGCATCAATTTTCGGGCTATCCATCTTCTAATACTCTCAACGCGTTTCCACCACAGATGTGCGCCGAGGTTTTAAGCGGGACACCTGCTGCTGCACCCCCATCTCAGCAGAATTATTTCTCTCAATCATTCGGACAGCCCTCTCAGCCAATGCTTGGTCATATGCAAGACCCCAACTTCATGTACGCACAGTCGCAATCACAAGTAGTTCAACAGCAGTACTCCCCGCAGCAGCTATATGGCGCTACACCAGGATTTGTAGCACAGCAACAGCAGTTTATGAGCAATGCATCTTATGGAGGGTGGCAGGGTATGCATGACAATCGTTAATGGATACTTAAAACAACAGACTTTAGATGTTGCTTGGATTTGAACTTTTAATATCCCTACGTACGTATACATCCTTGACAGATATACTTAGTTACATGTTCCTACTCATTCGAAGCGTCGACTCTTGCACGAGCAAATTATGTGTTAGGTAGGTTTCTAAAATGTTTTGCATGCAGCCCGATCCCAGCTCCCGCATGCCATGTCGTGTTCATTATGAGGTTCAATGACGGCAATATCTTCCCTTGAAAGTGGTGTTTTTGAACCTGAATACTTCTTCCTAGTACAAATTACAAGCGATTTCAGACGATCTGCGGTGCTACAGCAGCGGGTAGAGACTATGATAATAGTGGGTAAGCGGAGCGGAAAGCACTGAGTTTATGAAAGAATTCATCGGTGACATCCTCCACGATATCGATATGATGCGGCACAGGAACAATCCTGAACGTTGAACAATCGACCTTGCAAAGACAGTTTCGGTGTTGGGTTATGTAGCGTGCGCATGCACCTCTCATGAAGCAGTGGTAAGCTTGGGCCAGTTCACAGGTCACCACAATTGCAACTCCCACTGCGCTTTTTATCAAGCTTTCGTTCGGCCACTGGAACTACCTCGTGCTGGTTTGTTTCAATGATTGATGACTCTACGCTGTACAGCTGATCATGGTACAATTTCTTGCTGTAATGCATTGTGGCGGTGCGATAAGATAGTGATAAGATTTGTTGTATTTGGAAAAATAAGACTTTCTGATTCGCTCTCTTTAGTACACGGCGACAGCCTGGAAGGTAGTTTTCGTTTTGCAAGATGACCAGTATGTCCCTTCCTCCGGGAACCGCGCCCATAAAACGACAGTACGTTTTTCGGGCTTGTCATTGCCTTCGAAATGGTTTACCGTCCGTAGATTCCTGCTATCCTCTGATGCCCTTCCTGCAGGTTGACGATGATGCAGCCGAAGGTTCAACAACTCATGCTGGAACATTACGTGCGGATGTGGCAGATACTGACACGAGGGGCACGGGCGGCCGCAAAAAGTGGACCAAGACGCAAAAGAAGGAAAAGCGTGGTGCCAATAAGGGCCGCAAGTTTGACAAGGTGCACGATCGACTTGAGCTATGCTGGAGAGTCGCCAATGGGAAAATATGCGAGCATGGAGATGAGTTTGTGTTTTTATTCTGCTACCTCTCTGGATGCCTCTAATGCTGTGTAGATGTCGCTTTACGCATGACATCGACGCGTATCTGGCAGCAAAGCCAAGGGATATTCGATTCCCTTCGATTGCATCGATATCAGATGTTCCTCCTTTTATCATGGGCATGGATGAAGATAATTCTATTGCTGACGATAATCTTTCTTCGCCCGAACATCACACATCGTGTCCCTCCTTTGCAGAATCAGGATTCTGTCGTCTGGGCCTCAAGTGTCGTTTTCTAGGAGCTCACGCAAAGCGTGATGCCAGCGGGGCAATCGCGCTAGTCGAAGATGAAGAGAAGAAAGCTCATACAGCGCTGAGCACCACAGAACTCAATTTTGTTAGGTGCGGACACCTTGAAACTACTCAGATCCAAGAAGGTTAGCAATGGGCACAAATATTTCCCGCTAGCATCAGAACTTGACCGCATTGCAGTATCCTAAGCCAATAACCGACGCATACCTCAAAGAGCTGGAGGCTGCTAAAGAAGACTCCAATGTACCAGAAGAAGACATAGCTGTCGGTGAAGATGACTTGGCTATCCAGGATGATACTCTACCTATTTCGTCAGAACTCATCGCAAAGCGCACTGGAAATTCTGACCCCAGTGTTCAAACTGATACTCCAGATGTTCTGATCCGTGTACAAGAGAAACGAAGGTTGGACTGGAGTGGTAAATCATGTATGTTACCCTCTTCGCAATGGACTGAAACAAATTAACCGAATACTTATGGTCAGATCTCGCGCCGTTAACAACAGTCGGCAACTTGGTACGAATGTCGCTGTCCAAGCAGTAAATCAGTTAACCAAATATTTTAGCCATTCAGACGCCTATGTATGACACTTGGAGCGGATATAACATGTGGCGAAAGTGCGTTATTACTTCCTGTCAATTGTCTCCTTTCATTCACATCATCTCCCACGTCATCCAATTTCGTGCACTAATACATATTGCAATCCTCATCAAGTGGGCCTTGCGACCTCATTTCTCAGCGCTTCTGCGTCCGAATTCTCGCTCGTTCGGCGACATCCATCTGAGAGCATCTTCGGAGCTCAGGTTGCAGGAAATAAACCCAGCACATTAGTCCCAACTGCCGAAGTCCTCGGACGTGAATTTGGTGATGCAGGAGGTATAGACTTCGTCGATGTGAACTGTGGATGTCCAATCGATCTTGTCTTCAAAAGCGGAAGCGGGAGTGCTTGTGAGTTGTCTGGCATGGGGTCTCCAGGAACGGCAATAACTTAGTTGGATCCGTAGTACTAGGATGCACCCGCAAAACTTGGTAAAATTGTCACCGGGATGTCCAGAGCGTTGGGCGAAATTCCGGTTACAATAAAGTTGCGGACAGGCGTCAAGGATGGTCGTAATAATGCACATAAGATCATGTTGCGCGCTGCTACGGAATGGGGGGTTGGTTGTATCACTGTACGTCGCCATGATTGTCTCTTGATACCTAGTCGGTTCATGCGACAGAGAATAGCTTCATGGCCGTACGCGTCCAGCAACGGTATACGAAATTGGCTGATTGGGAATACATAAAATATTGCGTCGACGCCGTGCGGGCTCGAGAGGCGGATAAGGGCCGTAAGTTCTATCCACCTCACTTGCCTCTACCATCCTGACGGTTGAATGTCGATTTTGACGCAACACCGGTACATTCACCCAGTATCCCCGATCCCCATTTTCGGCGGTGGTGATTGCTTCTCATCACATGATTACTGGACTAATGTCTCATCCACTGGTGTGGATGGAATTATGATCGGACGGGGAGCACTCATCAAACCATGGATTTTCACGGAAGTGAAGGAGCGCCGAGAATGGGACATCAGCTCGAGGGAGCGATTGCAGTTAATTGGCAAGGTAACCCTCCATTTCTTTGAAGTATCCGTCCTGGCTCATATCTTCAAACAGTTCACTGAGTTTGGATTGAGGTTTGTCTTCTGTTCAATTTAATGGCAATAGTCGGCAAAATCTGCGTCATCAGTCACTTTGGTACAGACACAACAGGTGTCAACACGACGCGCCGATTCCTCTGTGAAGCGCTTTCATTCCAATACCGCTACGTCCCCATCGGGTTACTTGAACGACTCCCAGCCAAGATCAACGATCGAGCGCCAACATTCAAAGGAAGAGATGAACTAGGCATGTGCTTCATAAGTCTTGTGGGAACTGAAAACTGATGTTTATGACGAGTAGAAACACTCCTTGCTAGTCCGAATAGCCAGGATTGGGTCAAAATTTCGGAGATGTTCCTTGGTCCTGCGCCCGAGTCGTGGTCATTTACACCGAAGCACAAGAGCAATGCACATGGCGAGGAGAGCCAGGGCTGATAATCTTTCGTGGAACAAAGTGGCAGGTCCTAGAAGTAAATCCCTGACAATCATGGGGCTGTACAACTTACCTCTACATGGTCTCTTCCAGGCAGACCTGAGTCGAATGAAGCTAGTCACTCTTTCTTTCTATTAAACGTGTGCTATCTTTGCCACACGTATTTGCGAAGTCATTCAGAAAAAGGGAAAGCTTCCAGCTTTCTTCGTCTCTCATTCTCCGCCCGAATCTCCCTCTCCATATCATCTAGAAGTTTCTTCTTTTCTTCATCTTCCCACCCACCCTCGGCCTTCCATTTTTCGGGCATGTGCATATGCACGCCCATATGCGCCTTGACAGCGCCCGACCACCCGCCCTCGCTTGCTTCCCTTATTGCCCTGTCCACTAGTAGTTGCTTTGGGGTCATGAGCTCGCGGACGTGTGCAGGCGGTGCGCTCCGCCGGCGTCTAATGGTGGCAGCAGTAACTTCACCAGAACGTTCACGTTGTCTTTGACTTGTTTTGTTTGCCACCTTTTCTCGACGTGCTTGTTTGCCTTGCAGTAGAAGTCCAGTGGGCGGTGCAGAACGATGCCGTGAGATTTCGCGCGACAAGCATTCCTTCAGTTCAGCCAGGCGCTTGAGGAAGGGCACACCTAGCTCACCAAACATTGTTAACGTTATCAACTGTCCAAGCAAAACATACACGACTCACGCCACTCAGACTGTGCCTCTCCCATGTACACTGGGGCCAACGCCAGGTGCTCCCTTGCACGTTTTTCGGCATGATTCCACTTGCCCTTCATGTGCCGATCCGTATCCACAGTCGCACTCTTGAGCAACGCGTCCTCAAAGAGACCCTCGTACCATAAGTCCTTTGCCCAGCTCTTCAATATTTCCCGTTGCTCCCATCGACGCTCGCGTGCGATACGTCGCCGCACGATCATTCCAGTAATGTGAACAGGCTGGGGGACTAGGCGAGGAAGAAGTTTGTTGTCCAACGAGGGACGGATGAAGGAGCCTTTGAAAATAGGACGACTCCGGAGTTTGGCTTCCCAGTCCTAATTGAGTTTTGTGAGTAGACGATGGAGGGACACTAGGATACGTACAAATGCTTCTAGTATACGCCTTTTCCAAGCGGTCTTCTCGCGCTTGGTGGCAATCATTCTTTCATACCTGCTGAGAACGTTCTGAAATTTGATGTCACCTTGCTCCGCGCGCTTGAAAGTTTCTAACCACTGTGTGTCCTTTGCATCATGCCAATGATTACGATTGGGAGAATCGTAATACCTTGTGTCCCATCACGAGTTGCTCTTTTGCAGAATGCGCCTTCACAGTGTGCTGGTTCTTCCTGAATATCATTCGCACGCGAAACCGGATCTATACCCCGTGTTAGACAACACAGGATGAAAAAGCATATCGCTCACGTTTTCCCCAGGTGCATGTCTGAGCAAACCCCGGTACAGTGACCAAAGGGTTGGAACACGGTGGGCAGAGAGTTCATAGAATGGAACCCTTGGACGAACGCGCTTGAGAGGAGATATGACGGAGGCTATGCGGACACGGTGTGCGGCGGAACATGGGAGTGGAATTGGAACCACTGACATCAAGATTCAATCTGATGGTAAAATTTCTGCTCGGAAGGTTAGTGTTCTTGGCTGCGATGTTATGGTTTCTGGTCGATTTTATTCCTCCCCGAAATATGAGCAATTCAGGGGTCCGAGCAAGTGATATAATGTGCAAATGATTCGAAACCGATTGGTTTGGGTTGTGTTTGCCAGTTCGCGTATTACTAGTGACTCAGCCTTAGGCAATAAAACGATGTATGCATTGAACGTTACAGATCTACTGGTATCCGAGCGTCCACATGAAACAAAATAGCAGTACTACAACACAGCAATTACAAGGCCTAAAGTCAGCAGTGATGTCCAGCCTAATGAACATCTACGGCTATTGGTTCGTAACGCAGTCACAGGATCCGAGATCACTGGTACTTCGCGCAGAATTCGCGGTGGAACTTCTCTAACTTCCCGACATATTCGTCTACGCCAGGACACAAGCAGGTAAGACGGTAATGGTATTCTCCCTCCTTCTGCCCGAAACCACTGCCTGGCACGACGCAAATGCCTGTTGCGTCTAGAAGCCCAAGTGCATAGAATGCATCCGGCTCCTTGCCAGCAGTCCGTGCGGCAGCTATCGCTCTTTCTGGGAGCATGATCTTGGGGTAAAGGTATAATGCCCCTGGAGAATCAACGCATGAGACACCAGGTAGGCTGTTTAGGCGTTCTGCCATGAGTTTGGTGCGCTGCGCGAGTACCTTGTGGATTCGGGTTGTCTCCTCTTTCCACAGCGCGTAGCTTTCGTCGCCTTCCTTGGGGGGTCGCACAAGGCAGTCTACACCAATTTGCCCCTGCAGCGGAGGGCAAAGCCCAACGCTCACCATTTTGTACATCATCGCGCGGACGTCATCTGGGATGTTATGACACTCGAAGTAACCACCACGTCGCCCACACTCCCCTGTTACTCCTTTACTGATGCTATGGAAGGATACCAGTGGAACTGGCGAGCCCATGTCGCAGACAACCTTCTTGAATGACGTAAATGGAAATTCGGCCGCACGGTGCAGGTTGCTTTGATAGACTTCGTCGGCGAGGAGCACGAGTCCATGCTCTGCGCACAAACTCGCCACCTCCCTCTGTGTCTCCTCCTTCAACAGCGCACCCGTTGGATTTCCAGGGTTGATGATAACGAGTGCCTTGGGTTCAATGCCGTCTTCCTTTGCCTTTTTAAGTGCAGCCTTGATTTCGTCAATTGATGTTGACCACTCATGTGCCTCATCCAGATGGTACGGAATCGCCGCGCCCGAAAACTGCGCTAGTGTGGCTGTGTATAAAGGATACTGCGGAATTGGGATGAGGACGCCAGATTTGTGAGGTTCCGAGATAAGCAATGAAATCAATAGCGAAACCCCCGCAGAAGCGCCTCCCGTCAAGAAGATGTTGTCTGGTGAGGATGGATGGCCGTCGCGTTCTATGGTTACGCGTCAGTTATGTAAAGAGTGATTTTCAACTCTGAGAATATCATGACTCCTAGTAAGGCTGACGCTATGCCCTACCGCGAACGCAGAATTTACACACTAATTCAAACCAATGCGAGTTGTGACTTCCTCGAGAAATCAATAGAACATGGCCAGACGAGTCAACTTGGCACGCAAGGAACGACATTCCAGTGGCGTTGCTATCGGACTTATTGGCACTAATGTAGCTACTCACCCTGAATGAATTTTGCGACATGCTGACGAATGAGAGGGACGCCCTGGGAGTGTGAATATGCACCGATAGAGCCAATTTCCTCGTGTAGTTCCGTCGCACGGGCAATGACGTCTTGTGGAAACGCATTGGGTGCGAGTTGCATCAGCTGTGGCCACTCCATCAGTGCAGCAACCTGTTACGGTGGTGAGAAATACTTTCAGCACCTCTGCAACTTTGAGGGGGGAAAATAAAATGGCTAACCTGCCGATTAAAGGTAATGGGAGGTTGGTCGAGCCCCTTCTGTTGGGGGTTTCCGATGTTCGAAGAGATAACTCGATCAAACGGCAGACCGCTATTCTGACCCTTCTCCTTGAGTATAACGCGATATTCCTCTGCCTTTATTGCCAGCTCACCGCGCACGGCATACTGCACGTTGCGAACGGCAGGATTGAGAGAATCGACAGTGAGAGATCGCATGGCGGTTCTTGTCCAAGGATGTGTCGGTGGAAAAAAGGGCGATAAAGGTCTGAACCTTGCGGACGCCTTGATCAGTGGCATGAACTTTCTTTTCTAGTACCTCTGGTGAGAGTTACTCAGTTAGGTTGGGGATCTATATATAGATTTAGCCGCACGTGACCACGGCACATTCCGCTTCCAGATTTTTTTGGTCGAGTAACAGCCTGAGTATGTGAGGAGCTCAATCTGCAAGACAAGGTTATGCCAGACTCTTTCTTCGCGTCGACAAAAAACAGGAAGCGGAAGCGGTCCGTCAGCGCGACTGAGGGAGCTAGGGGAGCTAAGAAAATTCTGCGCAAGGGCAAATCTAGTTCTCAGGACACAAAACTTGTGAATGCAAGCACAAGGAGGAAGGCCACAGATGAAGAATTGAATTCGGACAGAACAGACTCGGAGGGTGGCGGAATAGATGACATCGAATTACGCGCGGACGTTCAGCCCGAGACCAGCGGTGATGAAGATGAACAGGAAACCCCTGCGGAAAAACGATTACGATTGGCGAAGCTCTACCTGGATAGTGTAAAAGATGGTCTAGGCAAGTACAATTAAATTAAATTTATGTTTGAGTTTGACTCAACATTATGGGAATCAGCTGAGGGAGAATTTGATGCTGCTGAAATCGACAGAGAGCTAATATCAGAACGACTGCGACAAGACGTCCTGGAGCATTCTGGCAAAGTTCACCTCTTCGTGGCAGACTTAGTTAGTGTTATGTTATCTTCAGTGATGATGTGATTGACGTAGTTTTCGACAGTATGATTTCACCTCAATGTCACCTCTACGATGCAGGGGTCACCGTTTCTCTGTTACTTCCGCGGTCGCATCGGACGATGCCCAATTTCTATACACGTCAGGGAAAGAGGGAACCATAAATAAGTGGTCTCTGCAGTCTGGGAGAAAGATTGCGGCGTTTTATAAACAGCGCGTTTCCAAAGGCAAGGAGAAGGCGCTCCCTCAAAATATTCAAGGACATACGGACGAAATCCTAGCTCTTGCCGTAAGTAGTGATGGTCGATACCTCGCCAGTGGTTCTAAAGATCGGAGAGTGGGCGTATGGGACGTAGAGAAGGATGAATGGGTGAAGGGGTTTGGAGGACATAAGGATTCAGTTTCAGTATGTATGTCCCATGTGCATGAGGCATACAATGCTAACATTGTATCTGCCTCCTAGAGCGTTGCATTCCGAAAAGGCACACAACAATTGTATACTGGCTCATTTGATCGGACTATCAAGCTATTCGATCTTTCCGCAATGGGATATGTAGAAACGCTATTTGGACACCAGGATACCATTCTCTGCCTGGATGCTCTCCGAGGAGAAACTGCTGTCACTGCTGGAGCAAGAGATCGAACGATTCGATTCTGGAAAATTGCAGATGAGAGCCAGCTGGTCTTTCGTGGTGGTGGAAGAAGTGCGATACGGGAATTGCTTGAAGGAGGCGCGTTCGATGGCCAAGCGGACGAGGAACACGTGAATGGGGTGGAGGTTGATGGTCCGAAATCAAGCAAAGGTAAGGAAAAGATGAAGGAGAGTAAATATGCGGAGGGGAGTATTGAGTGTGTCGCAATGATTGATGAAACTACGTTCGTGAGCGGAGGAGATACTGGGTATGTTGCACGACATCCTATGAATCATACCGCTGAATGCTGCCTGAAGCTCAATATGTCTTTGGAACACCCAAAAGAAAAAACCTGTTTACACGCAGACATTATGCCACGGGTTCCACGAAGTACAGTCCTCAACCGAGGGGCTCGTGCGCACACCCCGCTGGATAACAGCCGTTGCATCACTGCGCTATTCAGACATGTTTGTTTCTGGTGAGCCCATGCCTTATTATTGTTGAAGCGACGTTTCTCAGTTCAACTCTAAGGTTCATGGGATGGCAATGTGCGATTTTGGAAGCTCGACCAAAAACTTAGATCGTTTTCACTGGTTGGCTCGATACCTGCGCCCGGTGTAGTCAACTCCCTGCAACTTCTCGTCTTACCTAAAGGCGCATTGGATGGTGCTTCCTGGAGAGAAAAGGAGCATCAGCCTACAACAAAAAGCCCTAGTTCAACCTGCATTACTAGTTGTGGGATTAGGGCAGGAACATCGATTGGGACGGTGGCTTAGCGTGAAGGGGGAGGGTGTCATGAATGCGGCAACAGTGCACATCATATATCCTCGGACACAAACGACACCGAAACCTTAGGGCCTTGACGTTAGCACTATCGCCTGTAAAATGAGACTTAAGGTCTTTCTAGTCTACTACATAGTCAGAGCGGCAACGCTCAGGGGCTAAAATTGAGCAGCCATCGTGACGGTGTGACAACAGACACGCGACGCGACGCGTTCGACTGAGTGACATTTTGCTTATACGCTATTCTCGTCGACTAACAGTACATACAACAAGTCTTCTGACGCAGACGTCGACAATTTCAACGATTTTGTCCTTCACATCATGTCAGACAACGAGGCACCACCACCGACAATCCGCAGTGGCTGTACGCCCCTCTCACTAGCATAGCCCATTCATTCACTTACAGCGTTGAGCCAGACCAGGAGGACATCATAAGGATATTGGTTGCAACAGACAATCATATTGGATATCTTGAGCGCGACCCAATTCGTGGCCAGGACTCTATCAACACATTCAAGGAAATTCTTCAGCTTGCTGTAAAGCACGATGTTCGTATTATCCCTCCTAATTTCATCCCTGTTCCTAGAACTGTCTGCAGGTCGATATGATTTTACTCGGCGGAGATCTATTTCATGAAAACCGCCCGTCACGCGACTGCTTATACCAGGTTATGGCTCTTCTCCGGGAGTACACATTTGGTGACAAGCCTGTTCAACTTGAGCTCCTTAGCAATCCAGACGACGGGCGAGCTGAGGGATACAGGTACATTCGACTTTTTCTTGATCTCCTCGAACGAATGATCATGGTTCTCAGCTTCCCAGCAGTTAACTACGAAGACCCAAATCTCAATGTTGCGATTCCGGTCTTCAGCATTCATGGTAATCACGACGATCCACAGGGTGCTGGACCTGTAAGCCGTATTCCTTCCCATAGATCCTTATTTCTCAGAACCTAGTCCGTTCTCGTTTCCTTTACGATTATCCCTTCTTCGCCTCTCACAGTGAGCACTCATTTACATTCAACAGGAAGGTGCTCTCTGTGCGCTCGATGTCCTCTCTGTATCAGGGCTCATAAACTATATGGGAAAGTTCGACCTCCCACTATCCAGCGCATCGAACCCGAACCCCGTAGAGAGTGATCCGGGTATGCTCACGTCTTGCGTGTGCGGTGGCTCAACGCTGATGTTTGTTTTCTTCGCTTCCATTCTACCTCTTCTGCGCGATACGAACCATACACCCATTGAATAACTATGCGGTACTCAGGTATATCTATCCGTCCTGTTCTCCTTCGCAAGGGTCAAACCCGCCTTGGATTATATGGAGTTGGCAATGTTAAAGATGCACGCATGCACTTCGAACTCCGCAGCAATCGTGTGCGGATGTACATGCCTAGCGACAAGGAAGATTGGTTCAACGTCCTCGTGGTGCACCAAAATCGGTACGCGAATATTGTTCCTGCCCATGCGTCCTACTTAGTTCATCACGTCGCTCGCACTTGCGCATTCGTTTTCCTCCGCCCTTCCATTCCTCAAATTGATCATCAACACCCATTGGCAGTGTTCCCCACCCTCCAACTCCAGCTGTACCAGAAGGCCTCTTCGATGACTGTATCGACCTCGTTGTCTGGGGCCATGAACACGATTGCCGCATTGTGCCTGAACCAGTCGCTGGTCGTCCATACCATGTCACACAGCCTGGGTCGAGTGTGGCTACAAGTTTGGGCGAGGGCGAGGGAGTGGAGAAGTGAGTGTCAGAGACTTCCCAATCTTTTGACTCATCATCTCTTTCTGCATTGTGACAAAGGCATGTTGCCCTGCTCCAAATCCATAACAAAGAGTTCGAGCTCAAACCTCTTCCTTTGCGTACCGTCCGTCCGTTTATGCTGGGCGATGTTTTTCTCGCGGAGGCGGCAGAAGAGGAGGGGTTCGATGTGAGCGACCAAATTGCTGTAGGGAAGTTCTTAAGAGCAAGGGTGGGTCCCTTTTTGTTTGCACTTGAGTCTGACGTGTAGGTTGCGGACTCACCGCACGATCCAGGTAAACGCTCTCATTGACCAAGCGAACCAGTTATGGGACGAGCGTAATGCGCACGCAGTGGAAGAGGGTGAAGAGGAGCTCCCACGTATGCTGCCACTTGTACGACTCAAGGTCCGTGGATGTATCCGTCTAATCGGTGCAATACAGAATATTCAGACCGCACCCATACTGATACTCACCCCTGGTAGGTCGACACCACTAACGTTCCCGCAATGTCCAATCCCATTCGATTCGGACAAGAATTTACTGGGCGGATTGCAAACCCACGCGACGTGCTCTCTTTTCATCGATCTAAAGCTCGCTCCGCTGCCTCCCGTACCGCAACCTCTGCAGACCAGCCTAAGCTGTCCATCGACGATCCGGACCTTACAACGAGCGAGAAATTGGCAAAAGTTCGCGTGCAAACATTGGTACAGGAGTATTTAGCGGCGCAGGAGCTGCAGGTCCTCGGTGAGGCAGGGATGAATGAAGCAATTAGGATGTTTGTAGAAAAGGATGATGGATGGGCTATACAGACGTGAGTGTTATTTTACGTTTGCGGGTCTTTTTCTGGTTTTCTTACAGGCCTCATGCCGTATATGTTGTTCTGATGTCGTCGCTCTTTTTGTCTAATTTCGATTCACTGCTAATATTGTGAGCTCATGTAGACACGTCTCGAGCGCTTTGCGCGCGCTCATGAAAGGCGTACAGGAGAATGGGGAGGTAGACGAGGAGGAGCTAGATGACGTTGTGAGTTTCTAAGCTCCAGCCAAAAAAAAACAAATTACTGAATCCAAGCTGTATATATAGCTCGTCAAACTGAAGGAGCAACACAACCAGGAGTACCTAGAAAAAGCAAAAATGGGAAAGACAGGCAAGGGAAAGGTGCGTTCGATGTTGGTCCCACCCACTCCATGAAATCACACCTCATACCACGCTTTAGGGCAAAGCCTCCGCCCCAGCGGACTCCGACGCGGACTCAATGCTAATGGATGTCGATGCTGGGGAAGAGGACGGGTCTGATTTTGACGAACCCGCCCCCCCTCCGAAAAAGAAGGCTGCACCCGCGAAAAAGGCTGCGCCGGCAAAGAAAGGGAGGGGAAAGAAGGCTGTTGCGGTAAATTCAAAAAAATATAAAATGGTACACGGTGTACTGACTGCAGTTACCGCAGAGTGAATCTGAGGAAGTCATGGAATTAGACGAAAATGACGACGAGGAAGACGAGGCACCACCGAAAGTTACCAAGAAGACAAACCGTGCCGCAGTATTAAGGTTGGTTCCGGACATGTTCCGACCTAGACACTAAAGCTACCTTAACTATAGTCAACCTGCAAAGAAAGCTCCTGCGAAGAAGACAACCTCGACGAAAGGGAAGGCGTCGTCGTCGGGACAGGGTACACTGAGCTTCGCGCCGTCAGGGCGGTCCTCCACACGGGCCGCAGCAACACGAGCAAAGGGCAAAATGGCCAATGTGGTAAGTCACGTTGTGTTTTTCGAATTTGACTCGGTTGATTCTGTGATATGTAGGTCGAGGTAGATAGCGATTGATCTCACGATTCCACGTGGTTTGTGCTTTCAAGCTGAATATACTAGGAGATTGGCACATGGCACTGTCGTACTTTTTGCGATATTATTAAATCTGACTCTTGGCTCGCAGGTACCGGCGCAACTGGTGGTTAAGTTCGCTTGTGAAAGAGAGGCTACGGACACGGATGTGCGGTCATAAGTTTAAGCCGCTCGTTAATTCTCATAATGAACATTCATAAGCCGCACTGAGTTGCCTACTTTGATTCTGCGCGGGAGTCGCGTAAGGTTTTGCCTTTTCAAAGCTCCGAATTCAAAGAGCCGTTCTCAGTGACTAACAACTCCCACCATTCCGCAGTGATATCCGGTTGCCAATAGGCTAACGCCCGGCGCTCATCCACCATCCATTCATTTCCTTGAATCAACCTGAACGTGCGCTCTGAAAGTCCCAATGCATGCAACTCTAGACGATCTACCACCTGAGATCTTACTCCTCATAATCGCACACACTCTCTCCAGTGGATCCGCCCCAAGCAACATCTTGTGCGTCAGCCACCAGTTCCGCAACGCCGGCGTGGAATGGCTTTATAGGAACTTGTGCTTTCGCTCTTCAGAGCAGCTAAGACTTTTTGCACAGGAGGGCAGGAACGTGGGGGTAGTGCTGCGCTCAGTGACGGTCGACTTGACAGGCAATTTTGCGAGATCAGACGTCTGGGAGCATCTTCGCGAGGCGTTGCGCAGGTGTCGCAATCATAATGAGAAACTGGGGCTAGGGCAGAAGCAGATCCCATTGGAGGCTCTTTGTCTGAGACTCCATTCATACTCACAGGACACCAGCCACCATGTGTTCGAGGAGGCACTGTCTGTTGCCAAGTGAGTAGATAATAATGGATGTCTTCCCAGAGGTGCATCGCCCTGATCCAATGTTCCTGCCAACATTGTATTCTGTAGTCCCCGAGTATTTCGGTGGACCGGACCTGACCCGGATCACCACTTCTCCACTGCAGTGCGTACATTCCAAAAATCAAAATCTTAGGGTGAAGAAGTCTGACAAAAAAATTCAAGATCGTCGCGCCTGTAGCAAGCCGCCTGTGTAGAATATTTGGCATCTGGTCAAACATTCAAGATATCACAGTCACCAACATCACCTTCTCCGTTAACTCGGACAATTCAATGATGCCATTACTCCCAGAAATTCCCGGTCTTCGCACTCTCTACGTGGGTCAAGCGACGTTCCTGAGTGCGGGGTCTGTTGCGGCAATTTTCTGCGTCAATAGAATGGCGAGCCTGGAGAGGGTGAGGCTTGTGGATGCCTACTGTGAGAGTATCTGGGGCTCTAGAATTCGAAGGTCGGATATCGAAAAGGCAGCCCAAATCATTATGTTTACCGAGGATGTGGTACAGTACGAAGGTGTACTTTCACGCATTCGGAAGCTACTTACATGCGAGAAGAAGACGGAGCGCATCATTGGAGGGGATCGGGTGGAGGGCAGTATCTTTCTGGTTTGAGTGCCTCGTTGTAGAGGTAGAAATAGAGATATACACAGACAGAAGGAGACGGCGGTAGTGCACTGCAGTACACATTCCCAGGAGACATCATATCTCGACTTCTCGAATACCGTCTTTGTCAACTACTTTGACCTTGTATTTGCCTGGGTCAACCACCAGACGCTTTGACACCTCATTGATGCAACGTTTCAGGGTCGCAAGACCCTCTTCCAGGGATGCTTCTGGATCATGATACCTAAATAAGAGTGGTCAGCATGCCATTCCACTAATTAGCAAGAAGCTGATAGACGGAGACAAATAATCACAGTAAGGAGAAACAACGTACCGATCAAGCAAACTCAGAGCGAAGTAACTACCATATCCATGCGCAGCAAATGGCACTTCCACCACTGTCCCCATGTAATCAATCCAATACAGATTTGGTGTGTGCGTAGACGTATCATATCCGCCTAGCAGCAAGTTAACCGAGTACGCGTTTCGTGATCTCAGAGATTCTGCTATTGAACGGCGAATCCAGGATGCAGCCGCGGCTGGGCGAAGAGGATACAAATTACGGATTTGGTACAGGCGAATGTTGCGCTCGACGTATTCTGCGAACTGGATGGTATCACCTGTATTTAAGTGTGTATTGTCAGAAATAACGAAAAAGTCATGTTGGGTTGTACAGACCTGGTTCACCCGAGTATGCCATGAGAAGATGAGGACTGAGCTCCTTGATTTTGTCCTGGTCAATCTGCATCTTGACAATGGATCGGGCAGCTGTAGTGTCAGCAGCTACGATCACGTAGCCCTTGCCGGTTAACGCAAACGACGTTTCCATGTTGTAGTTGTGGTAGTTCAAATGAAGCTTGAGGACGACGCGTACTTGGAGGACACGACGCGCGTCACATTCGATTTTTGCCTAATTTGTTAGCCAATCCCTTAGCATTAAAAATACTAGAAATAATGTAGGGGTTATCCCACTATAGAGGAGACTAGTTAACCTTAACCACCACCACAGCCTTTTTAAAGTCTCGCGGGCATGCGGCCCCAAGCCTCCAGATCCCTGAAAATTCTTGCGCTCTACCGCTTCGCCGCTTTTTACATCTTCGCATGAGGCAATCCGAGTGTACCATCTTCGTGTCCGGTGTCCCAATCGAAAAGCTCGCAGAACATCTCTTACGGTTGTGTACTTGCAGTGGGTCCCCGGGCTTCCATCCGCCTCTGTTTGTGAGGTATACCACCCTTTTTTTCCCTTGAAATCCTATGCGACGCTGTGATGTGCCGGCCGCGCGTTTCAGCGTCCACAGCGCTGTGTTTTGTTTGTCTTCAATCAAACATCCAAAAAATGCGCGAAACGCATCACATTGATCATTTTTGTAAGCAGCGTCAATCATTCGTCAGTCACTCCAGGTTAGCCTGTGCTCACTCCCTTCGCATAGGCAAGCGAAGCCGGACCGTTATTCAGAATTTTCCTGCAGTTCACCGCGGTCGGTCACCGAGGGGCCCGGGGACGCCTCTGGAAGCCTCCTTCACGGTCAGTCTATTTTGATCTACTCCCCTCTGTTCCCCTTCGTACTTCATCTCCGACCCTGTGGGACAAAATTAATGATATTTCGCATTCTAATGCAACTAAAGGTATTCTGATAATACGGATAGGATCGTACAGTCGTGAGATGTCGGTCAAGCTGCTATTGTGGCGAATTCGAGGAATCTCACATATGCGCGTGACGTAGTGGCTTTCTTGGTCAACCCATTGTGAAGATGACACTCGTCTGCGACGTCTCAACATGTGTGCCCATGACTCGGACCCACAACCCGCGTTTCAAACAGACTCTTGATTGGTCACTGATGACTGATGACCTACAGCGGCTCCAGTTTAACCTCGACTCATCTTCAATGACAATCAATACTGATATGAAGAATGTTTACAAGGGTGCCGTGGTTGATCAGGTTATCCGTTATACTCCGAGCAAGGTTGAGATATGCGCAACTAATCTGATTGGAGATCTCCAGAATGACAGCGCAAGCTTAACCCATTTTGCCGATCTCAAAATTTAACCTAGAAATTTGACCGTGACGGTCTGCTCATAGCGTATCTGGAAATTTTACCATATCAGCACTATCTATCAGTTATCTACCTTTGCACTGACTTCGCTGAAGCGCTGACACTGTGCAGACTCGGCCAACTACATTGTGCTAAAATTGCAATCGTATATTGGCGATACAATGCGTTTGCAGGTCAGTGGCAATCGAAGAGAAGCTGCTGCGATTCCGTTGATGAAAGGAAGTTGGAGGATGAGAGTGAGTGTAGAACACCGGGTTCCCTCGACAAGGTCTCTGTGTGATTGAGGATCAGCCTTCGAGTCTTGTTTTACCCTGGGACCTCAAAAATAGGTAGTCAGTCAACTATGTAGATTCATGCGGATCTCGAGGACAGCCTTGGTGAATATCTGAAAAAAAAAAGTGCAGGATTCAAGCAAGCGATTCACACGTTCTTTCTTTCTACTATTCCGCCGGTCTCACAGGGCATGGCTCGTCAACGTGGCCGCATCTTCAACTTGGGAATTCACTGCGTGGATCCCCCAGAATTAGGAAGCTCCTGCGCAATGAAGAGCCATTTCAAATTATCGTGACGGTGTCTTGCAAATTGCAGGTTCGGGTCTCTCAGCCTCTCTGCCAGGCTTTGTTGATGAGGCTCAGGCAGTGCACTCAGAAGCAGTTGCTGATACTTTGCGCTCAAAAGCTGGTCCCATCAAGGTCATTATAGGCCATCAGTACGTACATATAATTTCGCCAATGGTTCGACCCATGTCCTGACTCTCGGATTCACAGGGACTCATTGCATCCCTGGTTGTTCAGACTCACGTGGATTACGAGATCTTCCATACTCGGCGTGTGGCACTATAGACTCGGAGATCTAGCTGACAACCAGTTTCAATCCCGCATCAAGAAGTTTGCTCAAAACATGTTTGGAATCTCATTACGCCAGCGAAATTCAATGTAAATATAGCCAAGCGAAAGTCTTGATACGGGTCAAGCCATTCGATAAATATCGGGTCCTCATTTCAGCTATGTCGTCGAATTATGCCCTCTAGGTCACCTCCCGTTTACGCCAGCGCTGCCTCTCCTGCTTATGAGTCGTATAGCACCCCTTCATCCTCTTCTTCCGAGAAAATCATTTACGGCGGCACATCCTCATACACACCACCGCGCAACGTATGGGTAGACCCCAAGAACCTGGCCAACTATGGGGATGCATCCCAGATAAAGGGAAATGTATCCCCCTACGTCAAGCAACTTATCCTTAATACATTCATTGCGTACGGGGCTGGTGACGAACACTGTTTTGGTCATTCTGTCGCCAAGGCAGTCAGGTTCGTCGATATCAGCGCCCATGAAAGCCAGGAAAAGCAAGGTCGTATGGAGGCAACAACTGTTGCCGAAATTCTGGTTTCAAAAAGTTTGTCAGCGTGTAGCAGGCATAGTCAGCGGGTACTCACAAGTCGCTTAGGTATGCTGAATGGCGCGGGAATGCTCCATGGAGGTTGTCTGGCGTTTTTGATTGACAAGTCAGTACGAAGTGGTTTGATGCTCTTTAGGATGTTCTGACAAACTGCCATAGCTGCTGTAGCACTCCATTGGTTGCTCTGGGACTCATAAAAAACATTAATGGAGTGGGGGTCACTCAGTCGATGAACATCATGTTCCACTCCCCTGCACCAGTGTACGTCGGTGTGACCCATTCCCATCACTACCCACTCACTTCTTTCATTAGTGGATCGTGTTTACGTATCATTAGCACTTCAATCGCTATGGGTGGCCGAATTATGAGCGCTCGTTGCGAGGTTTGTTTTCTTGGTCAATTTATTGAAGATTGATTAACGGGTTCTTTACTCAGGTCATTAACAATAAAACGGGCAGTGTAGTCGCTTCAGCATACCTCAATAAAATGCAACCCACCATTTCAAAGCTTTGACGGTTTTGTTTCTTTTCTGTGTTATAGACTCCTGACAGACACTGTATCGAAAGCAATCTCTCCACGCATGTACCAAACTAGATATAATCAATAGGCTTGTATGATCATAGATACTGTATCCATCGGTACATCACTTATCGTCCTATGACGAGTCGCAGTTTTATTTCTAACCACAATGCGATGATATCTCCCTGTAGATCTCGCGGCTTGATTCCCGTCAAAATGAGTTCTCAAAGGTCTTAAAGTCGTTCTCTCACCAGCGATCGAAAGAGCCAACTGCTTCAAGATCGGCCGAAGGACTGAACGATTTGATGCCTTCATAAATTTCGGAACCAGAACGAAAGAAGAAATGAATAGAGACTCAGCCTACACCGTGAGGACACAAGCATCCCTGGCAGGGATTGAATACCGTTCTTGCGGTGAGCGGTTTCCAGTTTCTTGAAAAGCCAGTTGGCCGATCAGAAGCTCCGAAGAAATGTTGTCGGCAATCTCCGAGAATGATACTGTGGGTGCTTCGCTGAGTTTTTATTATCATCCTCTCCCGCCAGGACACGCGATAATTCAATCCTTCCGATGTCATGAATCGGTGGGAATAGATACTAGTACTCATTGCTCACAGGCCTCACTGATTTTCCTGATCGAGTGATGATCTCCAGCCGTATTCTTCCCGCCATCCATAAACGGGGCTGAGAAGCAATCGGTGACCGGATTTTTACGAGGATCGAAGGAGAATGCATAGCGTCGCAAGACAGCAGCCGCCTAGCTTCTGCTATAAAGAATACGCGTACGACACTGGTGAGAAAAGCAGAATTTTGCGCTAGAAGGGGAGAACGCGTGTACGAGAGCGGTGAGAATGTAAGAGTGCAAGCGAATCCTGGAGGAAAGGAGCTGCGAGACAGGAACTATCAGTAAACAGGGTGAAATGGAAGTGTGATATTAGATCTAGTGTACTCAGTGAGGCACGCTGAATTCTGCTATCGAACCTTGGTCAATGTTAAGTTTTGAATGTGCTTCCTCGAGTGACATCCATGAGAAAGTGCGTGAGTGACGTTGCTCACACCCCAGCCCGACAGTTGGGCCAAAGGGACGTGCACTGCTGGACTAAGTTGGTAGTCTGACCGGGCTTCGAAAGAAGCAGTACTGTCTCAGGAAGTCGGCATCAAGGGACGAGTCTGGAGAGAGCCCATGCATTCAAAGGCACAGTCTGATAATGAATTTCCCACAAGGGGATTTAGTTCAAGTAAGCTTCATAACGTCGTAAATGACATGAATAGACCAAACCAAGCCACACTGCACCGCGCTTCTAGCCAATATGCATCATTCACCAGCTCGCCAATCACTGCGTCAGTTGTTCACAGTCCGCATGTTCATCCCGGTACTTGTTGTCTACAGCAAGGCGCTCCGCTACCTTCTCCACTTCCCTCTTCCAATCTGTTCTGAGGCAGATCCAGATGCTAAGGGTTGACGTGTAAAGCAGAGCAGCGGTAAGACCACACCACAGGCCTGGGAGTTTCATGTCTTGCTTGAACGTGAGCCACAACCCAAAAGGAATCCCAATGACGTAGTAGGCGCTGAAGAATACATAAGTACACATCAAACCAAATGAGTGGTTTGGCGCAATTTACCTAAGGTTGAGTAGAGCTCCGGTGAACTGATAAGGACCAGTCAGCCACATGACGGCCGGAGCATGGTAGAGCGCGTACCTGTTTGCCTCTCGCTCTCAGTATTCCGGATGTGATAGCGCATGCAAAGTCGGGTATTTGGAACAGCGCAAGTATTGGCAGGATAGATGCCACGAGCGTCACGACATCTGTGTCAATGTAAGCCATGCGTGAGGGGGTGACTTCTGAAATGTGTGGACATACCGGTATCGTTGTTGAATAAATAACCCCATGACTTGCGGAAAGTCAACAAAACGGCACTGGTCAACGTCTCAAAAACACTGCGTCAAACACAGGTGAGGAAAAACAAACCTAAAGAATCCTGCTATCACAGCAGAGAGAAGAATAGCTGCATTCGCAGAAACTCCAGCACGCCTTGCATTCCCTTCCCCAAGAAGATTTCCAACACTGGTTCAGTTAGACTCAATATGCACCCGCGCAAAACTGGAACGAACCGGACAGAGGTCGCAATACCCAGAGAAAATGGGGCTTGAAAAGTGGACGAACAAGTCGACAAAAGGACTGATTGGGTTGCCAGCGCTGTAGGCCCAAGGCTATACACGGAACGTCAGTCACTTCAATGATACTGGGACGTAGCACTTACAAGCTAGCAGCAACTGTGAAATCGAAATTCAGTAAGTTTCCTCAGATAACGAGCAACAGGAAGATATACGCACGCCCGATTAGTTCCCACGACCACCACTCTGAAGCAACCTGACCTATATTGAAGGAAATTAGTTTCGAATGAGCTTGGGAACGCGCGATATCGTCTCGGTCACTCACCAACGCCACCTAAGCCAAGCTGGACAAGAAGACCTAACGAGGTAAAGGATCGCCTTGACAGCGGATACCAGGCGGTCTTCTCAACAAAGAAAACGCCGTAAGTGACAGAGGCTATTGACACAAGATTGTAGGAAACCGATGTTGCTATCGGGGCGCCGATGAAACCCAACCTGATTGGTTCTGGACCCCATACTACAACGAACACATAAGGGTGTAAAATAATCAGAGCCAAGCATAAACAAACCCAGAAGATAATTCAAAAGCACGTTGATAGGTGCTACAGCAACGATGATACGAGTCGGTGCATCGAAGAGACCTTGACGAGTATTGATGATAAGCGTCGAACTATAGGTCAGAACAGCGTTACACACCTTGGGATTGAAAGTACCGGCTGACAATGCTAATGAGGACAATGGATTTACAAGCCAAGAGAGCCAAGCTCACCGGGAAATACAATTGAACGCGTAGGCCGGCAGACCTAACGAGGCCCATTTCAAGTAGATACCAGCAAGCCGCGCAACCTCCGGCTCCTGCCTCAGTAAGAGCAAAATGGGTTCTGCATTGAACCAAATAGCAAACATGGGCTAAGACCCGGTGATTCAGTGATAAAAACACGATCGACAGGATTCAACGACTTACTATGAGTGTAACAGCCACGACAACCGCTTTTGACAACAAATGGTGAGTAGCGAGCATCAAATAAACCATTATACTCACTCATGCGCTGCGTCCACAGTCCGACAAGGTGCGGTTGATCAGAAGTCCAAGCCCCGGGGAGCATTGTGTCTAGAGTTGAAACGAGACCATGAATAATGCTCAGACCAGTAACGTTAGCAGTCATGAACCCAATAGTTGCGGCAGCAAGAGCGACGGTTGAGATATGGCCTATAGAGACCACGGACGACATTATCATGCTATGCTCAAAGACATGCGTGCTAGCAGAAAGGTTCGGTTCAGCTAACAATAAACTTGATGTATGGACTCACCCAAAAACAGGCAAGGAGTATTTCAACAAAATGCGTAGTTCTTCCCAGTACATCTGAGCAGTGCTAGGTTCATGTCCATCAATAGGAAAGTCCACGTTCTCTCGGATGCGCGGAATCAATGGCGCCAGAAGGGGTGTGTTCTCAGTTGGCTGAAGCACACTTGGTGCTGTAGGAATTATATTCATGGACGGCTGTGGCGGAAGGATATACGATGAAGGGAAGCTGGTGCGCCTGACCTGCTGCCGTGGTACAAGTAGGGCATCTTCTTCATCGCATTCTTCCTGGCCATTCCTGGCAGAAGAGGCTTCAGGCTCTTCCTGCGTTTCTCCCGAAAGGGGAGCAGCAAAACGAGATAGAATAGCATAGTCTTGGGGAAGGGACGACGGTGTCCCAGATATCTGAGATAAGTGTGCCATTACTCCAACTTGGTTGTTGCTAGTACTATACGCAACTCTGAGTCAAATGGACAAAGCTACTAGATTGAAGGGAGATCAATGAGTGGTATCACACATTAAATTGCACAGAGTATTCACCTGTTCGAATGAACTTCGCTAATCTTCCAGTGCTCGTAGAAAATGATAAATGGGGAGAAGTGAAGAATTTAAGTCAAAATTGCACCCCTCAGGGTCACTCCGACTCACTCGCGTGATCAAATGTCAAATGATTAAAAATATTAAAACATTTACATAAATAGCTGATCTTGCAGAGTTCATTGCAATTCTTTTCACTTCTGCCCGCAACAATTATCCTCGGACTGGACGTCGCTTGCGAGGATTGTTGTGTTAAACGACATTAACGTTACGATCAACGTTATTGTATAACATACTTCAAACTCAACTGTAAACTTATCAATGAAACCATCAAATATGATGGGGTATATATATCTTTGGCCATCATTTCCCATCACGTGACAAGACGCGAGACGCGTCACGCGCAACAACCCCAGTTTGCGATAACAGCTACTGACCGGAATGGCGACAAAAAACTGCGTCTTTTCCAATGCAAGGGTAGTCTCTCGTCATGGCATCCTCCAATCACCCACTCGGAAACGTACCAACCCAGAGGTCTGCCATTCTGAACACACTTCATGGCCAAGGAAGGCGTTTGGCGGCCTTGACGACACAGTGGATTCTGACAGTTCAATCGAGATATTCGAGGGCAACCTATTCGCACAGAAGATTCTGAAGGGTTCGAAGAATTTAAGTGAGAAGCAACCCAAGCCGTACGCGTCTTATGGCTTGTTCTTTGCCTTGAATTCAATGCGTCGATACATAGAATCCACCCATTCTTTTTGGAGCAGTCCAGACGTAATGTCTCCCTTACTTCTGCACTGTCTAAATCGAATAACAAGGCAAATCTCGACGAGAACCAGAGAAGTACAGAATGCGTTGCGCTGCGACCCGGTAAAGTACTGAAGAGATCCATAAGCACTATGGAGACCGGGATATCGAGGTCAGTTCCTCGCGGCCAATCGCATAGCCGAGTATAGATCCTTACTAGAATCAGACGGGAAATTGTCCCGAAGAACATGGGTGATGACATTGACAAAGCAGAAACATACAACAGCTGGACCTCCACCAGTATGGCAGTGGCTCGAAGCTCAGGCCCAGGCCCCCGGGGGAGAATGTCCAAATCTTACAAAGGAAAACTTGGTTGGGTCGCAATGTCGAAGTCCAAGTCCATTGCTGAAGCAACCTCCTCGATGCCTAACTTGCCCAACTACTCCTACGCAAATTACTGCACCCCCCCGCCCGATGTTGTCTACACGCGCTGCGAGGATGAGGCCAATAAATTGGTTCAATCACTTGAAAGGTTTGTCCATCTTGAACTATCATTGCAACAGCAGCACCGAGCATTCGCTATGACCATCCCTGCTATTATAGTCCCCTGGGGTTTGACCTCGAGTGGCGTGTACTCTGGAATTCTGGTGCCCAGGAACGACGAACAGCACTAGTACAATTATGCGACAAATCGACAATCTTGTTAATCCATGTCAGCCAAATGAAACGTGCGTCGTTCCTCAGTTATGGTCTGCTGGCGCCTAAATACTTGGCTGCGTGGCAGGGTTTCCGGAAAGGGTCTTGGTAAGCCCGATCGGCTGGATGGTGCCATTGATACTGTCCATTGACATCCCGCAAGGAGGTAATTGAGTCGCCAAACATCATAAAGACTGGGGCAAACATCCACAGTGCGTAGCTTGAAGGTGTAAACCGTGATTTATCTCACGCAAACTGGTAGATGATGGCGAGAAATTGTATCGTGACTTTGGGATCACAACCCGAGGACTCGTCGAGCTTGGTGCACTTGCGCATGTTGCAGATGACAATTTCTCTAGCATATACAAGCGACGAATAGTCAGTCTCGCCAAGATGACGACTTTGTACCTCGAGTGCAATTTAGTGAAAAGCAAAGAGCGCACTTGTAATTGGGAAGCAAACCTGAATGATAAGATGGTGCAATGTGAGCTCCCAAACGTGATGCAGGAAAACTTTGACTAATGACACCCATCAAGATGCGGCGAATGATGTGCATGTGGGACTGATGGTACACATGAAGCTCCTGGAATTGGCCAAAGCTGGCAACAAAGAACTTGACCCGAACAAGTATACTAGCTCAGTCGATCCCCTTAGTCAAAGGGCGAATAGTATCAAGGTGATAGCATCACCAACGCCGTTGGAATCCAACGCATCAAATATTCCGTCATTAGCACCAGTGCCCCCTCCACCGCAGTACATGCGAGCTTATAACCTATGGCACCACCGGGATACTCCACTTGATAAGATGTGCGACATATTGAAGACAGGCGGGCGCGTGGAGCCTCTGAAAGAGAGTACGGTGATGTATGCAGCATCGTTGTTACGTTGTATTCGATGCTGAATTATAGCTTGAACAGATCATACGTGGTGGGCGCCATCCAGGCAGATAGGTCGCTGCCATTCGATATGAGTAAGCTACTGGAGCTGGTGAAGATGGAGGCGGGAAGTTGGTCACGACACCGAGAATGGTTGATGGACGCAAAGAGGAGCGGTCGTGGATGTCCTGTGCCGCCGGAATCGCTAGCTTATTGAATGAATCAACAGATCGACGGCCTGGGTCGGGGGCTCTTGCCAGATTATGATGCCACTGACTCAACTAGAGTTGGAAGTCGGGGGTAACGGTAGTGGCACTGCCTCCGTTGCATGAAGGGGGTTGCCCTGGGCCTGAACGGCCGCATCGCGGAGTATATAAGTGTACAGAGTTGTATGGTCACTACGGATATAGAAGACACAGTTGCACAACAACCCGTATCGCAGGATGTCGAGAAGGAGCGACTGTCCTCCGGCCGTCTACCAGATGATTAGTTCATGCAGTGCAGTGCGTGCACATCATGATGGAAGCCAAGCTAGCAACAATATTAATATTGATTGCTCCCGTGCCGTATACGTGGATTTTTCTACTGTCGACCTAGTGCCGTTCTTTCGCTCTTCTTTACTCCAGTTCATGATATAACTCCTCACACTCAGGATCCCCAGCTACCACAGCGCATATTCACAGTACCAACAACTGTTATAATCCTCTTAAACTAGCTGACGTTTCGAGTACGGCAATGTCACACAAGCATGATGCTCGCCCGCAGCCGCAAAGCAGCAGAATTCTTGTTGTATGTCCCAATAATCGTATCTCGTTGCCTTTCAGTGACCAGAGACTCTAATTTCAGATTGGCACAGTGCTCTTCTACCTTGTAGCAGCGCTATGCGTGCGTCCATCTCCTCCTACTTAATACCCTCCAGTTGATTGATCTCTTTGTATGCAGATGGTCATGGCGTAATTATGTTTTGTTCCAATCTTTATTAAGCCCACTCATCCGTCTGGAAATACAGGAATAAATGGGTCCTCCAAACAACTGCTGCCCCGCTCTTCTTCCTCTTTGCCCAGCTTGTCATTGCCGTTATTCTTTTCATCGCCGCACACGCAGCCCGCCTCTTAGTTGTGCCTTTGTATGTAGACACCCAGCTTCTGATCCAGCTCGCCCCCACCATTGGGCTGAATGTCGTGGGATTAAGGTATGACTCCCATGAATCAACAATTCCAGCTTTTGACATTCATTCATTCATTCATTTGCTACTAGTTTTAGCAACTATACCCTCAAGTATGTCGACGCATCTGTCTACCAAGTCGCACGTGGCCTCGTTCTCCCCTTCACAGTCCTTACCTCCTACTTCTTCCTCTTCGCACGCCCGTCCCTCCGTATCCTATTCAGCTGTTCCATTGTTACCCTCGGCTTCTTTGTTGGCGTTTTCCTTGATTCTGTCCCCATGGTTCTCGTCGGCGTTGGCTTTGGCGTTGCAAGTTCCGCAATAACAGCAGTGCACAGCGTGGTCATCAAAAAGAGTCTGGATATAGTCAAGGGTAGTGCCATGAATCTGTCATGGTATACAAATCTGCTTAGCGCGATTGTGATGATCCCCATCATCGTATTCGCCGGCGAGGTCCCGGCGATTATGGATTTGTTCTTCGGAATAGGTGTTGTCCCTAAGGAAGGAGAGCTGAGCGACTTGCAGAAGTTCGTTTGGGGGTCCTTTATCACGGTGGGTCTTCACACCAACCTTGGCGGTTTACGTTATTGCTGACTGATGAGTCCCATTAGGGTGCGCTTGGTTTTATGATGAGCCTTGCCAGTCTGTTGTCCATCAAGGTTACTTCGCCCATCACACACATGGTGTCTTCCGCAGTAAGAGGCGTAGCAGCCTCCCTGTTAGGAATGTGGTTATTTGAGGAGATCATTTCGGGGTGCGTGTTTTCCGCCTTCATCGCATCATGTGACTGTCTTTCTCTTGCTTCCGCTTGTTGCGGGCCGCATCATTTTTTGTTGGCAAGATCTGTGGTTTACATTTTCTTTCTGCAGTGGCCGTGCCTCCTCCATTGCAATCATCCTTCTAGGGTCCATCTACTACACATGGGTGAAACACGTCGAATCTCAGCAAAGTCCCAAGGATGGGGGTAGGTACGACCGTGTTCCGCTGGAAGACGTAGAAAGTGGAAAGGAGTTTAGCTCAAAACCTGAGTGAGAGTGTTAGAGCGTTAATTACCCGCGCGCGGAGCGAATGGGCATGGACGCGTATAAAATTGTATCTTGTTCCAGACAGGACATCTTATCATGAGTTGTGATACCCGAGTACTTATTTGATTCGAAGCAGATAATGTCATAGAGGAGAGCGATACATAAAATGTCACCACTGAAAAATATACAGGACAATTGTGGTCTTCAAGTTAAATGAGTTCACGCCCGAGTCGAGCAGACATTATGAAAGAGGACTCGGAAGCGTCACGATGTTACAACTTCGGTCCCTCCTTTCGTTTGCGTTCCTCTTCTCTCTTCCGTCTCGCCAATAGGGCTTTGCCAGCACGACTCGTAGTCTCTCGCCCGAGTACCCCAGAAATCCACTCCCCGATTTCTGCGAGTCGAGCTAGGTCAATGGGACCTACATCCCATCGACTTTGCGCCGTCTTGGAGGGCTTGTCATTGCCTGCAATATGATATATGATCAGCTCACACAAGGGGAAACATGCACAGAGGGATACTTTCACCGTATGGTTCCCCAATATCGCCGAATAGCCTATCTCCAAGTGAGAGCATAGACGACATCTTCCGTTGCGACATTACCCGTGGCGCCAGGACTATACGGGCACCCTCCAAGGCCACCAACAGACGCATCGAATGTCCGCAACCCAAAGTCAAGAGCAGTCATAATATTGGCAGTCGCTGTGCCATTTGTATCGTGGAACTGCACAGTACAAAAGAACATGAATTGAACCACGAGATGAGATACAAGGGAGTGCAATCTTACATGCCCAGCAAGGATTCCCACGTCTACTTCTTTCGCAACTTCCTCTAGCATCCCAAGGATGCTGGCGGGCGTCCCTGCGCCTGTCGTATCTCCTAAACTCACCTCGTAGCACCCCATCTGTACGAGCTCCCTCGAAACATCCCTGACCCGCTTCGGATCCACGCGTCCAGAAAAGGGACATGTGACGACTACTGAAACGTACCCTCGCACCTTCAATCCAGCATCAAGAGCTCTGCGCGCAACTGGCGCGAGACGTTCGAGAGAACCTGAAACAGAGACGTTTGTATTTGCAAAAGAGAACGCATCTGTCGCAGATGTAAAGATTGCGACTTCGGTGACTGGAGGTGGGGGCTTTGCATGTGAATTTGGAGAAATGCTAGGGGAGAGTATTTCTAAGAGGTCGTCCAACCCCTTCTGATTTGGGACGAGCACCGAGTAACCGGTTTTCGGAAAACTGTCTATGAGAGCCAGGACCTCTGCCGTGCCTGCCATCTGCGTGTCCGAGCGTCCGCATATCAGCCATAAGCGTTGACGTGTTGGGGAGTAAAGACGTGCCTGAGGTACCCATTTGGGGCTCACGAAGCTGCCAGCTTCGATATTGCGCATCCCTGAGGTGGCGAGTCGATTGATGAGTTCTGCTTTGATGGGAGGTGGAATTGGCTTGGGTTCATTCTGGAGACCGTCGCGAGGCCCGACTTCGACTATCTTAACGAAGTTGGGATTTGTTGAACTGGCGGTGCTTAGTGTGGGCTGTGAGGTAGAGAAAGACTTGAGGGATGTCTTGAGGGTAGAGCGCAGAATTCGAGTGCATGAAGAAATGACGGATGGATAGAGCATGTAGAAAGTTGAAGCGAACAGCGACCGACCTACCTTCCCAGGCCTCAGGCCTCAGGAGTCAGGAGAGCCATCTGCCATTTATTGATTGCCGCCACTTCCACTGTGCGAATTTAAATATGAATATGAATATGATGGGCCTATGTACATTCCAGATCATACTTGGTGAGCTAAACGCCTATCATCTCATGTACCGAACTTGAGGGAGATAGTATTGACTGGTATTATGACTCAGAAGACTTCGCAGTCGAGGGATAGAATCCTCACCCATGTACATTTGCAGGGGGACTTCGACTTACCATCACAAAATGACTTTGCATTCATCCGGTTCGATTTGCTGGCAAGGAGAACATGAAGCCTCCCGCAAAACACTTACACCTGCAGTCAAATCGTCCAACAGGCTGACGGGGTAGACTTGCTCTTGTGATGCCGTTTAGTCGTATGGAACACTTGGAGGAATGATTCGTACCGTGACAAGAGTCCGACGACATGATATTGTCGTGCATCAACGCATCATCTTCATCAGTCTTCATAGTGCCAATCGAACCGACAAGAGGGCAAATTCAACTTCGCGAGCATTAATGGTTCTCCATGATATCAAATATCGTGAATTTGTCTCTCACAAAAAAGTGAATTGTAAAACTGCTCGTGGTCCTTTCCATCATGCGCCGAGCCTGAGGGTACAAAATTTGATTCCAGAAAGAGCGGTGGAGTCGGCCAGCAAAGGAACGAGTCGAAGAACCAGAACGAGCCCGTTGTCGCTTGCTTACACATTTACTTCAGTATCGTGCCATCCCTCGTTCTGAATTCGCGCGCATTTAAGGTGAAATTGCTAGCCATTCGATGAGCAACAGCAAGAATAAAAGCACACACCCGGAAGGCATTACATCAAGCCATTCCTCAGCTTGACTGCTAGTTCGCAGAGACGAACATGTATGATAATCATGTTATGGGAGCTCGTCGCGGTACAGCGCAGCGGGAGGGCAACGAAAGATCGAGTTCTTAACGAAACTCTCAACGAGATTAGCTCCTGGTACCCAACATGGAAATAGCTGTAAGCGTCAGATTACTTAAAAGCAAATTTTGTGGCACACGTCACATCAATGAAATCGATATGATTTGTTCACATATTCCTTAGGTGACCTTCAAGCTGTTGCCACTACTTATTCGAGTTCATACACTTGTCACTATGGCTGCCATATCTTAACCGAAACAGCAAGAGGCAATTATGACGTGGTGGACCGCCAAGCTGCCGGTTGTGCGTGTATGTTTCCAGTGGCCTTTACATCTCATGGCCACTGATCATATGCCAGCAATTTTGTTCATTCCGCTTATTATCGTGACTTTTTTGTGCAGGAGTTATCGTGGAGCAGCTCTAATCTCGTCGGCGACGGTCAGACTTCGACGTGTCAGAGCTTGTTATCTTGCGCACGAATAAAGCATTCCACGGCCATAAAAAATTGGCGTATATAATCACCTTATCGTTTCCTGCAGGTATCATCATCGGCAGGGGCGATCACGGTGATCATACCACGTGGCAGCTCAACTTATTACATTTCGAGAGGAGGAAAATCCTCTACCCGTCATATGGTTCAAGGTTGCTCCAATTATTCTTCCAGCGTCTGCCGGGTCCATCAAGCATTGCGTGATTACATCAATGCACCATATGTTCGATGCCGATGTAAGCATGCCCGCACATATTATAAAACGAGCAAGATGTCACATCCTTGTTACTTCATCTCAGAGGCCTGACAGATGTTTCTATTCCCTGAACAGGACAAGAAATTGCCGTCTCTCATGGCATTGAATCCCCCATCCCCTTCTCTATCCATCTTCAGGGAGAGAAAACCTTTCAGTCAGCTGCCATCGATGATGAAAGCAGTGTCGTACCTTTCTGCCGTTCAACAAGCAGATTTCCACACTCGCACTCACGACAACCCCCACACGGCACCAACCCCTGCGCTGTCCCGCTCCTCCTCTGCCGCAACTTCATTTGAAGACATCGTCCTCGATGAAGATGATGACAACAGCCTCGTGAACCTCAATACGCCGCCCATGTCCGAGCAGGTCTCCACTACTCCACACACAGAATTTGGTCACTGTGCGAATGAGGCCTATCGTTGCATCTCTAAGCATGACTACACGAAGCCGTTCCTGGAACACACCATTGAGGAGCCCCCGTTCTATATTCACTTCGCCACATACATAAGCTTCATCATTCTCTACACGTTGGGTTATTTGCGCGACTGGTTTGGAAAGTATTTTTCCAAATCTCATTTCGCCCACCTTGAGTCCCATGATGTATGTGGCATCTTCTGTCCTCCTCAACCTTGTTACTTACGTCTAATTCATCTGTTCCATATGCAGGGTTACGCGCCGTTGGACTCGAAGTTCGATTCTTTCCTCCGTCGACGGCTGAAACGTCGCATGGATGACTGCTATGCCCAGCCTATTACAGGCGTACCCGGCCGCACTATTCATATCCTCGACCGTTATTCCCCCGATTACAACCATACGCAGATTTACACCGGGGGCAAGACACGCGCCCTGAATTTATCATCGTACAACTACCTCGCCTTTTCTCAGGGCTACGGCGGCTGGGCAGATGCAGTTGCGGAGAGCATCCGCCAATATGGTGTCTCCAGCTGTGGTACACGTCTTGGCAGTGGGAGCAACGATCTTCATGTGTTCGCTGAAGCCCTTATTGCACGTTTTTTGGGCACGGAAGACGCATTGGTCTGTTCTATGGGCTTCGCCACCAACTCCACTTTCATCCCTACACTAGCGGGGAAGGGGTCCTTGATCATTTCCGACGAGCTGAATCACACTAGTATGCGTGTCGGAATACGCCAGAGTGGTGCAGAGATCCGGTTATTCGAGCACAACAATATGTCAAGCCTCGAATCTGTGTTGCGTGAAGTGATAAGCCAGGGCCAGCCCAAGACGCATCGTGCGTGGAAGAAAATTGTGGTCATCGTCGAGGGTTTGTACTCCATGGAGGGAACACTCTTGAACCTGCCTAAGATTGTCGAGCTGAAGCAGAAGTACAAAGTATGTAATGCAATTGACGTTGTGGCACGGTGTTGAGCTTTCATTCAAGTTCTACCTCTACATCGATGAGGCACACTCAATCGGTTCGCTCGGTTCTCGGGGACGGGGCGTAACGGACTACTTCAACGTCCCTCCTGGTTCAATTGATGTTCTGATGGGCACGTTTAGCAAGGGTTTTGGTGCTGCTGGAGGATACATCACTGGGCCAAAATCCCTGATCGATGCTCTCCGCCTGCGCAGTCACTCGGGTCCTTATGCAGAAGCTATAATGCCATCCGTGATCACACAGGTTGTTGTGTCGATGGCTAGCATTATGGGCGTCGCTCCGGCACCACAGCTCACCGAATCCATGCCTTTTCCCTGCCTTGATGGCTCAATAGTCGCGCCGAAAAAAGGTTTGGAAGAGTTCCCGGGAATGGTGCCTGCAAGCATGCTGCCAACGTGGATGATCCTTCGCCCGTCTCTCGCGGACGGATCTGAAGCTCGCATGCGTATGCGCCGCCTTGCCTTCAACTGCCGTTATCTCCACGCGGGCCTTAAAAAACTTGGCTTTGTCGTCTACGGACATGCTTCCAGCCCGATTATTCCTCTGCTTATCTTTAACCCGGGCAAATTGCCCGTGTTCGTGCGTATGATGCGTGCGCGCCCCATACCAATCGCTGTCGTTGTCGTAACGTACCCCGCCACTTCGTTTCTGACGGGCCGTGTGCGCCTATGTCCTAGCGCATCGCACACGAAGAAGGATATCGATGTCGTGTTGCGAGCGTGCGACGAGGTGGGCGGAATTCTGGACATGAGATATGGTTCATGCGAGCGGTGGGGAATTGATGAGGTCTGTGAGCGCGCAGTGGAACTTGTGCACTCTGTGTGAGCGCCTGCACGACTGTGTCGTCTGGTGTTTGCTTGGCTCTTATTTACTTATTGCTCCCCGCTGGCTGACATTTGAGGCCACAATAATTCGACTCTCATCTTTCACCATTCAGTTCAGCATGCTTGACAGTGTATCAGTCACTGGTCGGATGCTCGAGTTCGTAGCCTTAACCTCAACTTTGTCATCGATGGAACCAAGAGGCCGCTATCCGAGCACAAAAACCATTGCTCAGAAGATGAAACTCACTGGTGGCCAACACACATCAGAGTCCGTGTTTAGCCAAACCTGGGAACTCAACCAGCCCTGTTGCTATCGGCCTCTGTTGTCCATGCTTGCAATCAATTCGTCCCAGCGAAGCCCAGCAGCACCCAGACTGCCCAGCACACTGACATCAAACTACCTCCATGGAACATTGATGGCCGAAAAGCTTTCAAGGACACGTACAAACCCAGGGCCGATATTGCCGCATTTACCCATTGATTGTAGGATAGCATTTCGAAGATAGCGGAACGTAGGGTTAATACACGGCAAAATCCATAAGTAGTGCAATACATATAGCCTCGCGGCAATTACCGCTCTGTGCAGTTCTGCCAGTGGGGCAGCCTTTTCCTAATGTCCAATTCATTGACGCGAGTCCGAAAAGCGACTTGCGCCTTCCATCGAGTGCATCTTGTCGCCAGCTGTGCCAAAGTGGACAAACTTGGGAGACGGCGTTGCTTTCGGCATACAGTTCCAGGTAAGTACTGGTACGGGGACAGACGCCAGCTTGTCACAGCAAATAGGCTGAGGTCCCAGATATCTTCAATCTTGCAGGCCCCCTTTCCCATCCTGACTGCTCCTCCCAGTCCCATTCAGTGTTAATTTCATCTCTTGTCGCATTTGCTGCTGCACAGTGCATTAGGCTCTCAAGCTGTACTCACACAAATCGTCACGTTCAAGTTTCCATCTCGCTCTCGCGCTCATCCACTCACGTGGTATCGGTTCAGTTGAACTTATAAAGACTGGATCAGCTCACCCTGTGTGCTTAATCTCGCCTTCAACGGTTTGCATTGGTTGCACTACAAAATACAACGGAGTCTTCATTTTGCCTCAAAGTCTGCCAAATGAGTTTTCTGACTCGGGACAATACCAGTTATGAATGGAACGTCACAGGTGTTCTGAGACTTGCATGTCCGCTCTAGCCCACTGCTATCGCTGATCATCAGCCTCCGGTGTGCTACTTTCGCCGATGGCCTGACTGGGTCACCTTGACGTTAATGCCCACTTCATTAGCGCAACCCGTTTCCGTTAGTCTGTATATTTTTGTTCGGCACTCACTAGAACGAGGGCCAGCGTCTATGGTGCCGAACAGCTATCGGTATACACGTGTAAGCACAACTTGAATTCCCTCCTCTCCTTCTCGCTTCGTACATCGACTTCATATCGTCTTGTTCAAGTGCTCGTTCCACCCATCAAGCACTCAGCCCACCCCCAATCCTCTTGGTCGTTTCCCATTGTCATGACCAGTAACTGGGAAGGTCAATCTATCAGACTCGAAGGTTGGTCGCTCCTTATTGCCTCAGTATTTGTCTCTTAATCCTCACGGTCTGTTACAGTCGTCAGTGGGAAAAAAATCAACACCCCCTCCGGGCGGATACCAGCAGGCATTTACGTATCTATAAATGTCGACTCGAAGAGATGCTGGAAATCAGCTGTCCGAGTGCTATCATCCGACAGTTTTACAGTGTGGGGCGATACTGTGACATTGTAAAGTCTTCCGCACACATGAACGCGATTCAGGTACTCAATACTCATGATCGGCTTGCAGATCCCAAGATGTGTCACCTAAGTTATCAATGGAGATTCGGGCATCTTTTGAGCTCGGCCGAATGCTAGGTCGTGGGGAACTCGTGGGAAAGCTTGAAACGTCATGGGAAGGGCTGCTCAATCGTGGTGACGAGCCTTTCGGTGAGTGATCTGCTTCACACTCATCTGCGTTCCCTCACTGGTCGCAGATCTATCATTTCCGCCCGTTCGAGGTGTCTGCCCTTCTCTCACGCTGAAAGTCGCATCTGTGACTGCATGCTCAATTGATGGCAGTGGACTATTTGACGTGTGTGACACCAGCCTTCGTGCTGTTGGCTTTTGCTGACGGAATACAAATTCCAGTCCATCGATGACAGCAGGATTGACCGAGAGACAGATGTTGGCCATGCGCCGATTATCTGATTACATGAGAGGCAGGGGCGAGGTCCACATTCTGCACGATGCCATGAACTATTTTGAGTCAGTTCTGGACCAGTGTCCGGTCGATCATCCGGATCACGCAGCGGCTCTCACCAACCTTGCGTGTGCTCGCCTTCAAGGGTACATCCGCAAGGATCTTCGAGGCAGCTACATTGCTACCTCTCTATTATGTGATGCCCTTGCACTCCGTCCGCGAGGCCACCCCGACCGTCCAATTTCTCTGTATCATCTCATCGAAGCAATGATATGGCGCTACAGCTATCATGCTACCACCGCCGATATCTACAAATCTGCCCAATTCTGTTATGAACTACTGCCTCTCTGTTTCGAAGACTCTTATCTTCGTAACATCGTGACCGGCAAAAATGGTGTCGATTATGTGATACGCGCATGCAACAATCTTCCCATAGATACATCCGATGAAGGTATCTACCTTCGACGACTCGTGCTCGAGCTATGTCCTCCAGGCAACCAACACAACACTAGCGCCCTCGACAAGCTTGCAAAGACAGTCAAAGCACGCTTTCAACAATGCGGCAGTTTTGATGATCTCGATCAGAACATACAACTTGGTCGTGAAATTGTTTTCAAGTGCCCAGAGGGAAATCCCAACCGTGTTACCTACCTGATCAATTTGGCCGTGTCCCTTCGCCGCCGCTTCGATCACCGAGGGAAATTTCATGACCTGGACGAGGTCATCTCCCTCTATGAAGAAGCGTTGCCCCTGCGCCCTGTTGGGCACGAATATCATGATGCATCGTTGGATGGGGTGGGGCGTGCCCTCCTCGTCCGTTTCAATGATTCCGGTGACATCGATGACGTAAACAGAGCTACCGGCCTCTTTCGCAAGGCACTGGCGTCATGCCCACCTGGGCGACCAAATCGTGACACCAGACTCAACAACCTTGCCGCTGCGCTCATAACTAGACATGAGAAATTGCATACCAGCGATGACCTTGATGAGGCAATCGATCTGTGCCGCAAATCGCTTCTGTTGCTAAAGGAGGATGATCACCCAGAAGCGCCATAGGAATCTATTCAATTTGAGCATGGCACTTTGCTCTCGTTTCGCGCAAACACGGAAGAACGCAGATATTGAGGAGGCCATTGGTCTCTGTCAACAATCATTGGTAGCTTTGCCACCACTGCACCCGGACCGTTATTTCAGCTACAAATGGCTGAAGGAGGCCTATCTGTCTCGTCATCGGATCCTACCCAACGCTGTTTATTTGTCACTTGCAGTGGAAAACTTCAAACTGGCTTCTAGACATGCCACTCAGGGATTTCCAGAACGCTTCAAGGAGGCTATCGAATGGGCTCGCCAATCAGAGGTCTATAAACATGAATCTGCCCTTGAAGCATACCAAACATGCTTGGAACTTTTCGACAACCACGTGATAACGCGATCTTCGATTATCTCAAGGCGTGATGTTGCAACTGCCTTTGATGGTACACAATCCCTACCAGTAGATGCAGCGTCATGCGCTATTCGTCTTAATGATCTGCAACAAGGAGTTGAACTTGAGGAGCAGGGTCGCGACATGCAATGGTCTTTGGCCTCTCGACTCAGGACTCCGTTGGACGACCTCAATTCTATCAACATCCACTTAGCCGACAAACTCTCGGAGCTCAGCAAACGCCTATCTGAAACCCAGAATTCTATAGGCAGTGCGGACCGGGCTGCTGCTGATCGGGCAGCAATAGCGTACAAGAAGCTCATGTCACAATGGGAAGCTGTAGTGGCTGAAATCCGCAATCTGCAGGGTTTTTCGCGTTTCCTGCTCCCGCCGTTGTATGAAGATTTGCAAGCAGCAGCGTGCTACGGTCCAGTCATCATTCTGATTGCTAGCGAATACTCCTGTGACGCCATCATTGTTCCAGCGTCAGGGCAGCCCCGTCATGTTCCCTTCCCGTCTCTCACTCTCATAGATCTGGAGATGCTCAAGAAGCAATTCGCGAACGTGATACGGGACACGGCTCGCATGAGCCCAGAGGAGCCAAGGACGGCGCTGATAGCACTGCTGCAGACGATATGGGATGAGGTTATGTTACCTATCGTCAATGTCCTGCAGCATGATCTGAAATTGCCGAGTCGCTCTCGGATTTGGTTGTGTCCGACGGCAGCCTTCACATCCATTCCTCTCCACGCAGCTAACCCATTTCGAATGAATGCAGATCGCTCTGGACGAGAACCATGCCTGGAGGATATCTACATCTGCTCCTACACTCCGACACTTTCTGCTCTGGTCAGAGCTCGACAGACGATGACGACGCGTGTTTCTCCTTCCTTCGTGGCGATTGGACAAGATCAATCTAGCGCAGGGCAAGGCACGGTGCTCGCTGCTGTCGACAGCGAACTCGAGCTTGTCCATAAACATGTTCCTCCCAACGTCAAGTTCACTCATCTTTCTGGCGACGAAGCTACACAAGCCAACGCACTCGAAGCTTTGCGATGTAACACTTGGGTGCACCTTGCTTGCCACGGCAAGCAGGACCCTGTGCATCCCTCTAATTCGCGTTTTGCCATGAGTAATAAACCTCTTACACTGCTCGACATCGTGGAGAACAGTGTTCCACAAGCCGAGTTCGCATTCTTGTCGGCATGTCATACTGCCCGCGGCGACGAGGTCATTCATCTCGCAGCCGGTCTGCAGTTTTCGGGGTTCAAGAGCGTCATTGGCACTCTTTGGGAAGTTGATGACGCTGTTGCAAAACATGTCGTTGAAGCTTTCTATGAGAACATGTTCAAGGATCTGGACGAGGGTGTCATGGACTGTACGAAGGCGGCCTGGGCACTTAACAAAGCTACTTACGCAGTGAAGAAGAAAGTGCTACTTGAGCAGAGAATTGGTTTTGTTCATATTGGACTGTAGTGCTCTAGCTTCTATGCCCCATTGCTTTCATCTGGGACAGTAATATGCCGGATTTTTTTTACCAATATTGGACTGTAGTGCTCTAGCTTCTATGCCCCATTGCTTTCATCTAGAGGACAATATGCCGGATTTTCTACCATTCAAACAATTTTGCGGTGTACTTCAAGTTGTCATTGTACTAGAATTTGTTTGATACTCTTGTCGTCCAGTTACTTATCTTAGTCTCGAAGGTCTGGTCATTTGTGCACTTGATGAACATTCGAATGTTTGCGGTACGTGTTCTGTCGAATCTGGGCCGCTGGGGTGACACCGAAAAAACTCGCTCAAGAATTACTGCTGTAATGCCGGACGGGAAGATGGCCATACCCAGCGTCAAATTTACCAAATACAACATATGTAGGACTTCTTCTGTTACCCGTGTCATGCAGCAGCGCCAACCTCGTACAAGTAGGTACCTAGGACCTTTGTCTGTAATGGGACCATCAGCAATCATCAGCATTTTCATGATTGACCCGCTCACCCCTTCAATGAAATTCGATCGATCCAGCTTCTCGTTAGTCGAGCTGGGAAATATATCAATGAGTAAACAGGGGCCATGTAAAATCACGTACTGAGCTCCGTCATCTGCTCTGCCCATAGGCAGTAATAATACGTTTACGCCCAGGCTCTCCGCAAATGTCAGCGTCACAGGGATCGAACCTCCCTCACGCGTGTAGTCTGGTGTTTTCTTATACACAGCCTACACGATTTTAGTTCACGACGTGGGAGAAAACCGTTGCGTCAGACGCACCTCGATGGCCTTCTTTGCGGCTTCAAAGTTCCAATGCCTAACGTCTGCAACCCAAGGTTTACCCCCGTGCAGATACTCTACCTCCATCTTGTTTTTGCTGTTTAACTTCGCAAACTCGGCTTCGAGGTAAGTATTGACAAGGGGTATGACCTTCTCTGGAGTTTGCGGGGGGACGAGGCTAGTAAGATCGGCCAAACGTAGATGTCATACCAGATAAAAGAACGAGTAAAAGAGCCACTATCAGCGTGTGGAGCTGAATGAAATGGGGAATAGAGTCACCGAATACTGAACTTCCCACCTATCTTAGCAGGGATGACAGTTTTACAACCGACGTCTGAGAATGCTCCCTGAATGCCGTGCAGGGAAAGGGATGGCAGACGCATCCGGCCCATCAACACGGCAGTCTTGTCTGATGACAGTGCCACCTTACAATCAAGTCAGATGCGAGCAATTACAAAAACAATGACCACCCGCCTTTCCACCAGCAGCCTCTTCAATATCATCCGTCGTATAGTCCATCTTCCGGTAAAGCTTCCTACATAGGGTAAGTCTAGATCCCAATGAAGAGTCTGAGCACACGCACAATTCCTCCTCATCGTGGGGTGGAACCATATCGTCAATTCCAGGTATCAGAATGTCGCCGTTATGATCCACAAGCCTGCTCATGAGCTTGATCAAATCTGTCATGGGCTCGTGCACCGTCCTCCCAAATAACCCCGAATGAAGATCTTGACCTGGCCCAGTGATATTGATGCTGAAATACGCAATACCACGCAGCCCATACGTCAGCGCGGGCGTTCGGGTGTTCAGCCAGTAATTGTCGCTCTGTCCCGTGCATCAGCACATATCTCTAGACTGGCAGTGAAAGATCACGCACGATGCAAACACAATCAACGCCGTCAAACCACCCGTCCTTGCCCTTCTTCACTTCCTCCTGAATGCACTCATCCAGCCCCTCGCTCCCATTCTCCTCCATGCCCTCAAAGCAAAATCGCACGTTCACAGGCATCGCAATCCCTAGATTCTTATGTGCCTCTATGACATTCAACCAGCCCAAAATCGGGCCCTTATCATCTGTCGAGCCACGACCAATCAAACGACCAGAATCTTCGTCCACTACAAGAGTGAACGGATCCGTCTTCCATCCGTCCGACTTCAGGGCCTGGTTTCTGCGACTCAGTATCACACTCTTAAACACACACTACTTAAGATGGCTCACAGGCTGTACGTCATAGTGTCCATAGATCAGCACCGTCTTCTTCGCAGGGTCGCTCCCCAAGCGTCCGATGATGGCCGGGGGGAGCTGCAACGTCTGCCCCTGCATCTCATGCGTGCCGAGATCCACGAGCTTGGTCTCGATGCCGAGCTCATTCAACTGGCCGTTTAGCCAGTTTCCCATCACAATGACGTCCTGGCGTCGACGAGCATCGCTACTAATGCTGTATGCAAATGAGTCTTGGATTAAGCTGAAATTAGACTGCAGAACCTACCTTTGAATAGCGACGGCATCGCCTAGACGCTTGATAAACGCATCTGCGTGCGTGTCGATGTAGTTAGTGAAGCTTGCTGGAGCTGGCATTGTCGTTGCTGATAAAGAGGTAGTGTGTATGATCTAGGCGGACCGATAAGATGAAGTGTGTACGCCAATGATTCTACTTATATCACTCTGGGCTTCCGGATCTAAGAAGAAGACGCAAGCACATTGCCCACGCCCGAGTCAGTCGTCTATCTATTTATTACATCGAAATCGCCAGCATCGCTCACAACCCTCTTTTCATTCCTTTTGATATCATCAGTAAATGAAATGCAGGACCAATAAATTATCTGCGAGAAAAAGGTGGGTAGAATGTTTTGAACAAAAGCAGCCTTGGACGCAAATAACCGTCCGAGTCGTTGCGTGGTAGTGTATGTACTAATTGAAGGGGAGAAAAGCCAATATCCAATATCCTTGTTAATGTATGTATGTTATTTTTCTTGTAGCTTTCATCATCTAACGTGTAGAAATCACCTTGTCTTGCTTCGTCGTGGTACAAAGTCGAATCGTCAATAACTTACATAAGAGGGAAATAGCAAGGGGGGCGGGCAGTCGTGCGGGCATTTACACAGAGTGCACAAGCTCCACTGCACGCTTGCAGACTTCTTCGATCCCCCACCGCTCGCCTAATCCATGCTTCAGGTCCAGAATGCCGCCCACTTCATCACACGCCCGTAGCACCATATCGATGTCCTCCTTTGTGTGCGCTGCGCTAACACAAAACCGTACCCTACTGGCAACAAGTGGAGTGGCGGGGTACGCGACGACAACGACAACAATTGGCGTGCTCCGCGAACGCATCATGCGCGAGAACATGCTCATCTTGCCCGGGTTGAATATGAGAAGGGGAACGATCGGGCTGAAGGGATGTCCATAGGTGATAAAACCGAGTTTCTTCAAGCCCTGGTGTAGATACCGCGAGTTAAAGGCAAGGCGACGGATACGCATACGAGCTTCAGAACCGTCTACAAGAGCTGGATGGAGGTTCATCCATGTTGGCAGCATGCTTGCAGGTGCCATTCCTGGGAGCTCCTCTGCACCATCCTTCAACGTGTCCATGGAAGCAACAGGGCTGAGCGCAAGTGTGGATTTGGTCGACTGTGATGACGGAGCGACGCCCATAATGCTAACCATCGACGAGACGACCTGGGTGAGAACGGGGGGCGTCATCGCTTCTGCATACGGACCGGAGTGGCCACGTAACCGGAGAGCATCAATGAGGACTTTAGGCCCTGCGATGTATCCGCCAGCAGCACCAAAGGATTTGGTAAAAGTACCCATCAAGACATCAATTGAACGAGGAGGGATGTTAAAGTAATCTGTGACACCGCGTCCATGGGGACCCAGCGCACCGATTGAATGTGCCTCATCGACAAAGAGGAAGAACTTGAATGAAATATCAACACCGTAATACAACAGGCTAACTGCAGCACAGACCTTGTACTTCTGTTTCAATTCCACAATTCTAGGCAAGTTCACAAGAGTGCCCTCCATGGAGTACAAGCCTTCGACGATGACTAAAATCTTCTTCCACGGACGATGCGTCTTGGGCTGACCCTGGCTGATCACCTCACGCAGCAGGGACTCGAGGCTTGACATATCATTGTGTTTGAACATCCGGACCTGCACATTACTATGACGTACGCCGACACGAATACTAGCATGGTTCAGTTCGTCGGAAATGACAAGGGATCCCTTTCCCACAAGTGCGGGGATGAAAGTAGAATTGGTGGCGAATCCCATAGAGCTGATTAAGGCATCTTCCATGCCGACAAAACGTGCCACAAGGGCTTCGGCAGATGCGTGGAGTTCACTGCTCCCACTCTCAAGACGCGTGCCACAAGTGGAAACGCCATATCGACGAATACTTTCCTCAACTGCGTCGGCACAGCCACCACGGGCCTGGGCAAAGCCGAGATAGTTATACGAAGAAATGTTCAGCGCACGAGTCTTGCCACCAGTGAAGATTTGAGTGTGATTGTTATCTGTGGAATACCGGTCGAGGATAACAATAGTACGGCCTGCAACGCCGGTGACAGGCTGGGAAAAGCAGTCATCCATGCGACGCTTAAGCCGACGGGTGTAGAACGAATCAAAATCCGAGTTCAATGGCGCGTAACCCTGCGTACAAAATGAATTAGACGGGGAGGAACGCCGAGGAGAAAATAAAATTGCGCGCGTACATCATGGGGCATAAGGTGGGTGAAATAAGACTTGGTAAAACGTTTTCCGAAGAAATCACGCATGTGACCAAAACAGAGGAGAATGAGGTAACTGATATAGGTGGTGAGGAGGATATAATATGGAGGCTCCTCGATGGTGTGCTCTTCCACAGGTTTGGTGTAGTCATGCTTGGAGACGCAACGATAGGCCTCGTTTGCGCAATGACCAAACTCCATGTGAACAGTGGTGAAGACCTGTTCAGAGGTTGGGGGTGTAAAGGGGTACGAGAGACAATTGCTCTCATCGTCTTCGTTGAGAACGGTGTCTTCTGAAGAAGCTGTGACAGAAGATGATAGTGAAAGTGCAGGGGTTGATGAAATAGAAGAATTGTCATGACTGCGAGCACGCGTATCTGCTTGGTGAACAGCAGAAAGGTAGGACGCAGCGGTCGCCATTGACGACAGCTGACTGAATGATTTTTTCTTTTTGAAGATGGAAGGAGAACGTGATGGCGGATTCAACGCCATTGGTGAAGGCATCTGTCCTGTCCTGTTCAACAAATAAACCACAGAAGGAGCACGATGGGGAACTTATAAGACTCCAAAAGGGATGTTATAAAAACTTTGCTTATGTCAGAAATATACACGCTCCCAATCAGCTGCACAGTACTTGCAGATCTAGACACTCGGTTATATCACTCTTGAGAACATTCCTCTCCCTCTGACTTGACGGTGCGACAAATCACGTCGGCCGTTTATCAGTAAGAAGACAGGCTCTCATTAATAGCCGTTACACCATTGACGAGACAGCTTTCCGGGAACAATCGATTCCAGGTGCGGCTGAGAACATTCAATATGCGTGGAGTCCATCACGCCATGTACACATCTATGCATCTGCCAAGCGAACTTAGCATTGATGTTCTGTATTGCGCAAGTCCTAAGGAACGACGGTCTTCCTTCTTGAACTGGCTAGGGCCCAGACTAGAGAACCCTCCTGTGTGGGAGTCAAGCACCTACAAAGCAAATTTTCGTTTCCAAAGGTCTGTCTAGGGAAAACATGTTCAAGTTGACGAGCCATACTTCAGGAAACTCAGTACTGATCGCCACCGCTGCCTTAGAGTCATTAGTTATTTCTTGCATTTGACTTCCCTTCTTTCCTCAGTCACAAACATTTACAGCTACAGCCACTTTCTTTAGGTTCCTGGTGTATTCATGCAAAGGGGCCCGTTGATGATGAGAATTCGAAGCCTTGTCTTCCTTCGGCACTATCTGGTCTCTTTCGTCGATCCCAGCGTCTCCATCTTTCCTCGGCTCAGCGCCTTCGGAATGCCCTCATCCAATCTTGTCATTGCCCAACAGCAAGCGAGCCCATTGCGCTGCAACAACACCCAAAGCGTAGTCTTTCGCGTAGCAAACTGGCCCGTAGCTATCAACAGTCGCTATAGGAAGAAAAAAGGTAAGCAGTATGTTAGATGTCCCTCATTCTGCTACATACATAAATGATCCTCTAGAGGGTGTACATAGTGCCTTCCCCTGTGAAACTAATGCCCAGACTGGTCAGTTGTCCTCAGTTACAGCTCAATTTGCAGCGCAACCATTTGGGAAACCCTCAGCCTAAGTCTTAGGTCCACCCTGACGGCCGGCAACACAACAACCTACTACTTAAGAAGAATATGGTTGTTGGTGCAATTTTTACCTCATACTCTGGTACAGTCCATGACGCACTCGCACCGCTGTCTCTACTACTCAACCTGCTGCCTCCGAGTCGTGACATAACTCTTTTAGATGTGATGTATATCTAGTCGGGTGATCAGACTTTGAAAAATATCGAAGCTCACTATCATGTCGTTTTCGCACCTCAGGTATATGAGAAGTCCGAACTCCAGAGACTTGTGAAAAAGCTCTCCGACTCAGATATGCGCTGCACCAAGTTTGAGGACGTCATGGTGTACAAGAAAAATTACAACAACAAATCAACAGCAAAACATAGCCGAACACAAGGAAATGATCAACCTGAAGTCCGTGGTAACGTACTCGAAGATGTGCTGTTCTGGTTCTTCCCATTCCTCCTGTCACGAAATCCCTTTGGAGGGGAGTCGTTGGTCCGACCCGCCTCTTTTTCCGCATCTGACGGACCTGTAGGAGTACGCAGCACCGCAGATCCAGCATCTGCCCCCTTGCCATTACCGTCCCTCGCCCTAGGTCGGCTTTCCAGGTCATCAATGCCACGCTCGCTCGTCGTTCCAAATATTCTATTACGAGCTTCTTGATACTGAGCCTCACGCTCAGCAAGAGTGTTGCGCGTCTGCAAAGAAAGTGACGTGGTGGAATTCGAGGCTGATTGGGAAGGAGAGGGCCGTTTCAGGATGCGCATCGTCGGTTGGAAGGCAGCTGGGGGAGGGGGGACGACGCATGTCCCGGTGCTTGAAGGGGATATAATCAATTCTGGCATGGGTGCTTTGTTGTTTCTGCAATGTGCAGACGAGTTAACACTGGTGTCGACAGCTGGAGGGTAACGGCAGACTCACGCGTCTTCCCAGACTTTGGCGCTATCTTCCTCTTCATCTTCGTCATTATCCCAGTCGTCTGGAACGACTTGCTGGGACTTCCGCTGTGATTTGTTTGTAGCGCCTGGTGGATACGAGCTCAGGCGAGAGTGATCCTAGAGGAGAGGTTCTGTCAGGTCTCATAGTGATCCGATATCAAATATCATTACTTGCACTGGGTTGGTCCCAAACGTCTGCAGATGTAGACCCTTGAAGGCTGGTATCGATCATGTTCATCTACGCTCTAGAATCCAAGGATCCAACTCTATCACGAAGCCTCTTTGATAGCCTAAGATATACGATAGCCCAAATTACAGTTTAATTACTGTCGCAAGCTCCGCTAATATTTGACTCAATCAAAAAGTCAAGCACGTGACCACCACTAGGACCTACAGGAACGGAACGTTGCACGCATGGTCATAAAGCAGAACGTCGACTCGAGCAGCTCGAGTTTCAATCCGTTCTGAGTGCAGCTCGCATTCAAAGGCCTGGACTTGTCAACTGCAGAAAAAGAAAATCCAATTTTTCGACGGCACTCAGCAGCATAGAACAGCATTGCATGGAAGTACAAATGACATGTAGATTGAAATAGCAGCTAGAACAGCATAAACGCACGTAATCCAAGTCAAGACCTCGACATGTCCAGCACGTACAGACGTCCAATCATTCTTCATCGTCATCATGGTGCGTCCCAGGCCTGAACAACGCCAACAGATCATCCATACCGAGTTTCATATTCTTCATCTTCTCTCCACTTAACGCCGCCTTTGTAAGCGCGCGTTTCTTCTCTTGAAGCTATATAGTGCCATCGCTCGATTACAGCTTTCACCACAAATGTCACAAGGCTTACCTCAAGGATCCGCTCTTCAACAGTCTCGGGAATAGTAAGCTTGAAAATATTGACGTCGCGTTTTTGCCCGAAGCGATGAGCGCGATCAAATGCTTGATCCTATCCCTGCAATTAGTTCTGAATTGAAAAATTGAGCCTGGGACGGACCTCGAGCGCAGGGTTCCACCACATGTCAACGAGGACCACATTGTTGCAGCAGGTCAAGTTCAACCCTAGAGCGTAAAGGTAAGGATCTGTTATCACCAGTAAATTTGAGTGGACGTACCGGTACTTCCGGCCTTGAATGAAATCAGGATGCAACGCGTGCTGTTGCTGTTTCGAATTTTCTCTAGTGATGCCTCACGTTTATCCTTGGTCATACTTCCATCATCTATAGTGTGCCATCATAGCAAGTCAGAGACCTGATATACGACGAGAAGCCGAAAGAACATACATCGAGCAAACTTGATTCCCTCCGCAGTCAAGAACGGTTCGATCAGATTCAGCATGCTGGTGAACTGAGAAAAGATAATCGTTTTTTCAGCACCATCGCTTCGTTCATCGATGTCTCGAAGGATTTCCAACAACTTGCGAATCTTCGCCGAATCTGGAGGTAAATTAGGATCACGAGCGGATGGTGCGGCCACAGATTTGCGTCGGGCCTTGGCAGCAATTTCAGTACAGTCAGGGCAGTGGTCTGAGTCAGAAGAGGTAAGGCTGCGCAAAGAAGACAAGTTAAAATTCATCCTGTAAGTCAGCGAAGGCACATACTCTGTCTGACATAACTGGCATTTCTTGCCGTTCGAGACACCCATTTGTCCTAAAAGCGCCGCAAGCTCGTCGGCATCATCATCAGCATCATCGTTCTTAGTAGGGCGAGACTCGGTGGCCTCGGAGTCGATGCGGTAGTCCTTGTATACGAGGGACGGATGGTTGCAAGCTAGAGAATCTAGATTAGCATGCGGTGCAAAGTCAGTACATGGGCCAACCCACCCTGCCTTAGTCTCAGAAGCATAAGCAACACATGGGTGTAATTCTTGGACGCCTCGTTGGCCTGAACGAGTTTGTCAAGTTCATTGGTCATGCGCTGCGAGAGCGTATTGTAAAATGCTTGCTCGTCTGAATCGAATTTGCATTGAACAACAGTCAAATGCCGTGCCGGAAGAGTGATAATAGGTTTTCCGTTCAGGACGAAATCCTTGGTACGTCGGAGCATAATGGATTGGAGAACGACCTGCACAAGTTGTCGAGTTGTAGGACAAGTAAATCAATATAAAATGAACAAAAGGACGCACATGGAGTCGCTTAAGGGCACGTACTGGTCGCCCAGCCTTGATAGGCTGGGCAACCTGTTCGTTGAAGTTTTGCCAGTCGTTAAGCGGACGCACACGGAGAAACTTGAGGAGAGAGAACAGTTCATCCACTGTATTTTGCCTGAAGAGAAAGTTGTAGGACTGCCCCTAAATAACACGGACTTTAAACGCACATGGGTGTACCTGTAAGACACCAGCGAAACTTCCCTTCTAGTTCGCAGCATGCAATAGCCGCTTTTGTGTTCCTGTTCTTGATATTGTGTGCTTCATCTGTGTGTCATAATTTAGATAATCATCCAGATAATTCCGGTGGCGACGTACCAAGAACGATCCTAAACCATTTCACGCGGAATAATGCGTCCTTGCCCTTTGCTCTTCCGGGCTTTTTTTTCGTAACGACCTCGTCAGAATCAGAGTCCGAGTCTGATTGGGATGCTGTCTTCTTGGATTTTGACTTGGACTTTGATTCGTCCTTAGCGGGAGGTGCAAAGGTCGCATATTCAGAAGCGACAATGGAATACGAAGTAACCACAACGTGTGCAGCCTTCAGTTTCAGAGGGTCTGCGCTGCATTTAATTTGGATGCCATTTAGAACAGAAGGGACCTACCTGTGGTTCGGCTTTGGCCATGGTGCTCAATCACACGCAGTCCCACAGCCATCTTTGCTATCTCGGAGGCCCATTGAGAGACGAGTGCAACTGGACAAACCACCCTAAAAACTATGAGTTCAACGTACAAAATGTCGAAGAGAATCAGACCAACAAGGTTGAAGCAGCCCAGCCATCCACTTTGTCAGATTTTTTGGCACGACCATCGACGATTCGCGTAAGGGTTTGAATAGTCTTACCAAGACTGCGCCAAAAAAAACCGCTTTGAGTACACGCGAATAGCAGTAGCATGGCCAGTCTTACCCCATATCGTCTGCAAGTATTCCACCCCTCTTTTTACCCGTTTCTTTATCGCGCATCCAAGCGCGACCAAGGACCTGATGCGGGAGAAGTGTGATACCATCCTGAAAGCCCTCCTACAATAGCTTCCTCCATGTCAATCTCAATGTCATCATCGGGGGTGAGACTATCCTCTACGAGAGCGCGCAACGCCTTTTCAGGTCTCCGTAGCGGACATCCGAGGTTCATAGACGTATGCTTGATTGGGCGCATCCACCGTCAGGTTAAGGTTGGAAGGCCCTGGAAGAATATCACGGTTTGAAGGAATGTGAATGGGCGCTGGAACTTGTGTGCGCTGTAGAGGAGGCACAGGAAGGCCTCGCTTCAAAATATCCGTGACAGGTTTCGTTACGAGCAGCTGGTGAGGGTTCAGCAGAGGATTGTGACTGGGTACTCGGAGGTCTAATTGACAAACATCGCCCAAGAGTTAGTGAGTCGCACGCCACAAAGGACAGAAAAAGCGAGTACATACGTGTCCTCTTTTTCTTCGTCAGATGAGATTACGATCGTTGTTCGGCCCCTGTGTCGAGCTGTCGGTGCCACCGTTGAGGCTACAGAAGATGTCGAAGAACTTGAGGAACTTGAGATCGACTACACAATATCGTTGTAAGTTGGGAGATAAAGCCGAACTTGAACATGAGGACATACGATTACGCTTGGCGCTTCTGAGGTCTTTCCATTGGTTGGTTTCTTGAACTCTGGGTATAAACTAGGATCAAATGCCATCTGTTTTCGACTGGAAACTGCTCAGGTATTATTCAGAAACTCAGAAATAGTACATACAGGCGTTCCATGGTTGTTTGTAGCCTTGTAGGGTGGCAGGGTATGTGGTAGCTGAAGATCGAAGACTGTAATTAAAACAACGCGTCGCAGCTCTATGTAATTGAACATCACGTGATCGTTTGTATTACATACTCAGTCCACCAAGTCCCTAGTGGATCCGAGTCGCTTTCAACCTTTCACGCACCATGAGCTCGCATCGTGAACACACGCGTTCCGATTACCTTTTTTTCCTCTCCTACAGAACTCGCTGGTGCAGTCCACTTCTCCCCGTTATCTCACATATCCATGAAACTTAACTCATCTTAAGGATCGACAACGACCAATATTCACACGTCAACAATTCCGTCTACTACCACCTTTTTGATTCTGTAGTAAACACTTTTCTCATCCAACAGTGTGGACTCACCTCCGATTCCGCCCAAATTGGGCTGGTTGTTTCGTCTCATTGTCAGGTGAGTGCTCAGTGCCAAGCGGCTCTTCGTCCCGTTCAGGCACTTAGTACAACTTTATCCATAGTTTTTCTCTCCCCTATCATTTCCTCAGGTTCTGGACCTCGGTCTTCGGGTAGTGAAGCTCGGGTCAAGTTCCGTGACGTATGAAGTCGCGGTATTTGAGGAGGGAAATGATGTGCCCGCAGCTGTTGGGGGCTATACCCACGTCTTTGTCGATCGGGGGTCCAGGAAGAGCACCCCCATGACTGAACCCCTTCGGGAAGGCCTTTCAAGCTTGTTGTCGACCAATGAGCGCTTGGAGTCTAGGCTTTAAAGCGCACTTACACCAAATGATTTTGGACTCCTTAGAGCTCACAAATGAACGAGGGTGGCTATGACAATTAGTCTGGCCTTTGCAGCTCATGCCATATACGTAAGTCGCCCCCTGTGTGCACTTTCATGCGTTTGCAGTGCTTGTGTGCCCTCTATGACCGATATGATCGATGTAGCGCTTTGTCCCATGAATCGGAAGGCCTTCCGGAATCATGGCAATGCAGTCCTTTCTTTTTTGCGATAACTATATACAGCTACCCTGTTCCTGTTCTGCGTTATCGCATCGCATAATCGCCACACCTCCGAAATATTATAGTCGAGTGATTCCGATGTGGTGGCAAGGTATCAAATTAAACCAGGTCTGTCCCGAAACACGAGCTTCGTCTTAACGTGTGTGCAGTTCAGACTCAGGGCCCCGGTGACCAAACTCTCGCACACACGCTTGACAGGACCGCTCTCGACGCTGCGATGTCTTCGCAAACTGAGTGAGGCCAACTCTCACTGGCACATTCGTTGCAAGGTGATTCGTGGATTAGTTTTCAAGATGATCGATGAACTGTATGTCCTCCTCTAACATGGCATATGAATAATTCAAACTATTTGTGTACATACATGCATACGTAGCTCAGAATGGACTCAGAATAGAACTTGTCGATCAAGGTTAGACTAAGTATAGCGGCGTAACGGATATCAAGTATAGTACATGCAGCTATAATTGTGTTGCAAATAGGCCCATCAGCCTGTCTTTTGTGGTGATAACCGAGTGTGATGGGCCGATTGATCTTGGGTTTGAGTGAAACATATTACTTAGCCAGATAGAGCAGGCGGTGCGCGAGACGAGCAGCGCTCAAGGACTCACGAAGCATACTAGGTGTCGAGGCCAACTTTACGGTCACGGCAGGTCGCAGCAAGTAGGCAAATTTCCGCATCTCTTCATGGATCTGCGACAATAATGGCGGCATGAATGATGGAGCTTCATACGAAGTAGTGTCAGCTGGCAGGCAGATATTGATAAGTCGGATGATTTGGCGACCCAGTAATGTCCACGGGCAGTTTTGCAGAATGACTGCAACTTCACGATGCCGCCAACTGGACTCGAGCCGTATATAATCTTGTCCAGTATAGTGGTTCGTGCCCTTCCCATCTACGCGATAGCATGAGATGACAGAAGTACGATGCGCCCAGTTCGAAAATCTACATGTGTTGTGGTTGATGCAAAAATCCCTTGTACTCGATGCTATAGGGGTGGGGTATCCCTCTCGTGGGGAGTGGTGCAGGCGGTGTTTGCTACCATCTCAGTTCGTGTAACTTAGTCAGTTGGGGTAGAGCGGTGGCGATCATCATCAGGAGGCATATGACGCCAGCTTCTGTCTGCCAGAGGCAGGCACATTGCCAGCAGCGCTAGTCCATCGCTTGTAAAGGTGTTTCGATAAGCGAAGTTGAGCGGTGTCCATTTGAGCATTAATCTCCTATCAAAAAGCACCTTCTGATTCGAAAGAAGGGACACACTGCTGGCACAATTCTGAAGACAGTGAAGCATACTATGTGGTTGAGGGCCTACCCTGTAGCATCGTCGTAACGCTGTGCACTGTGTGGCGCTGCATGATCTGCTCAGCGCTGATCATCTTATCCAAGAAAAGGGTTGATTGAGTTCACTGACCTAAAAATTGCTAAAAATGAGTGACTGCGATTCGTACGAGACGATTATCAATACTATCGCACTTTCTGCGCACCAAGGAGTGCATCTCCCGTACCGTTTCTCCGATTTGGCCAACTAGTTGGCCTTATAATCTGCGGTCTGCAATCATGATATCGGTTATTGACTACTGGCGTTGTGGACAGAATCGTGGGAGCAGTTCCGAACTTCCGGGCATCAATACAGAGGTTGCAAGCAGCTCGAGAGATCAACTTCGCGCATTTGTTCCTCCGACAATCTCGAAGCTCCTGAATCAATCACAGTTGATGACACTGATGATGCTGAGCTTGAATGTGTTCGGGAGGGAATTTCTAGATCCGGGTGAGCATTTAACTATTTGGAACTGTAGCGTGTCGACGAAAGATTAATGCCTGATGCCTGGAGCAGGACGAGACTACGGTCATGGACTGTGACGCAAACAAAGATGGAACTTGGAGATATTGACTCGATGTAGTCTTCTAGTAAGAACCATCAAGGAACATTCCGCAATTCTGCCGCCCGCCAGGTTCTGCTAGTGCTGTCGGCAGAACTACCTCAATATAGTTCTGCCTACAACACTATAGCGGCGAATACAGGTTGATCGCCGACGAGTATAACACGATAGCCTTATCGTGAGCAACGAGAGCAGCATCTGCATTCGCAGTAAGATTGACATCCCCATTGGCAGCATGCAATATTGATGTTCTGAGGACTGCAATTAGAGAAATATTGAACACTTACCAGTACACCAACTGAGGCAGCTGGCGTTCATGTACGCCTCGAAGTGTGTGATGCTTTCCCTCGTATTTGGATTCAACACTTGCAAATTATCTCTTGTTGCGATGTCAAGGAGTTCTGATGGCGAGTACCAGACACAGTTGACTGATGATTAGACGTCCTTGCACCTGCTACCCTGGCGAAAAGTTCATCGAGTCGATGTTGGTAACGGGTTGTGTGAGAGTTTGCCAGCGTATTCGTCTTTAGCGAATATTGGAGCTCTCCGTTGGCATCACTACTGTAAGGAGCTGGCTCGATCAGCTGACCATCATTACCATTTCGTTTCAACACAACACCGTGATCTTCGAAGAGTCCCACAGACGAGTTTTTGGTCTTCTATGCACGTCACCATGAATCGATATCTGTTAGGGAAATCTAGGACTACCCATAAGGGTCCATCATGATCTACACAGTCTCGAAATGATGTGGTGATTATAATAATAATGGGATTGACCCTCTTGTGGTAGTGCAGTGGTCGGGGGTTTTCGAGGTACTTTGCATGCATGTGCTCCACTTACATAACCAGAACATCTGAATTCGTTTCTCGTAAAGCTTAGACTTTTCCAATTTGCCAAGTTGCTCAGGTTAGCAATTTTCAGCGGCCTTTGAAGAAAACTGAAAACTTCCTGTGCCTCTATATCAGTAGTACCGTAAGGTGTCTTGGCGGCTTGATCATAGCCAGTGGCGATCAATCATTAGCTCTAATCTGAATTCACGCTGTAGCTCAAGTGACCATCCAGTCACGTAAATCAAAGAGTATCAGTGCTAGTACTACTGCGATAACATTCCATGCCAGCATACTGCGACTGCGCATTGTACAACTTATCCTTATTCGACCATGATGTGAGGAATGTCGTTCCCCCTCTCGCTTAGAACTGACATTGATAGTGACCGTCATGCCCAATTGAATAAAGTACACGTGCATTGAAAGGTCTTGTCTTCTCGCTTCCGCTTGTACATCATTGACCAGTAGTTCCAAGATATGATCTGTCCCGTGTTCGTGAAAGTATGTAGGCCCATCATGAAAAACGGTCTAGTAAGTTACTGTATGTATATAAACATCAATTACGTCCAAGTCCAAGAAAGCAGTGCCCCTTCCCAAGAAACTATTATCGTGCCCAAGACAAGTATTCATAAATCCCAAAATAGGTGGTGGGTATCTCGCCAATGGCATCCACATGAAACGGGCGCAGGCGTCTTTTTAGATAACAATACACTGGAGAATCAGCATCAAAGTTCTGGTCAAAGATGTCCCTGATGATATCAGCCTGCACGACCAAGGAGACTGCGCAACATAGATTTGAACCCTGACGACGCTCCGGTAGCCCGCGGTGATTTCGTGGTTGGAGAAGTTGGAAAATGCGGTGCGGTGGGTGAAGCAGGTGCCGTCTGTGGGCGTGGGCGTGGGCGCTTCAAGCGTGCTGTGGACCTTGAGGCAGGGACGGAAACGGGAACAGCTAGGTAAGAGGGTCGCGCGTGAGGATTGTGAAGCACCGGAGGGATTTCTTTAGCGCGTAGTGGGGGGGCGCATGGTGAGGCAGCGGTGATCGTGACCATAGGAACTGTCCACATAGGATGAACGTCAGGATCTGGTACTTGATCATGGTCGCAAAACGAGCCCGGTGCATTTGTGGCATCTAGAACAGCAGGTGCAGAGCCTGATGTGGCATATGATGCGACTGACGCGTAAGAAGTGACAGTGCAAAAGGAAGATGACGATTCTTGTAGTTCTTGATCATGTGAGGCATTAGGGGGGTCGGCGAAAGTTTTGGATGCATGTCCTGAGTTGCCTTGTTGGTCGCTGTCAGTATCGCTGTTACACTGTGCTACCATGCTCTGCTTCAGGTTCGACGGGACTTTGGGGTAGGAATATTCTGCGCCACGGGAAGCGGTTTGGAGTGTCAGAGTATTGATAGAAGTGGCGCTAGTGTCCCGCGACCCCATTGTCGTGCTGCCATCAGTCAGGCTCGTAGTAGAGTTTCCCGCACTTGAGGATACACTGGAAGAAGACGTGATAGGCGGAGGAGGCAACAGGGTGATAGTAGTTGCGCTACCTGTGAGGCTACTTAATGCGCCGTGATCTGTTCCATACCGGGAATCAGATTTAGGTATCCTTTCCCGCGTGTCATTCCTCATGGGAGACTTCAAGTCAAGGCTTGGAGCAGCGCCTGAAGCTGACTTGGGTCGCCTGTGAAAGGAGGGGGAGGGAATGAACTGGAAAGTCAATCGGCGACCCGTACGCTTGTTCTCCTTTCCATTCTCTTCAGTTTGCAGAACATTTTCCTCGTCCGACGTGGAAACGTTCTGTTTCGCACTACCCCTGAAGAATGGCGAAGGAGGGCGAGGTATCCAGGGTAATGACGGGGTAGCCAATCGCGTAGGTGGTACCTGAACAGATTGTGTACGAGATTTGGTAAGCTTCTTGCGAGGTCTGGCGACGGGAGAAGTGCCTGGCGTTTGTACCTTCGATTCTGAAGAAACGGTCCGTTCGGTGGGTATGTCACCGGAGACAAGTTCTTCGCGATCATGGGTTGTTGCGCACTTACTGTCAAGCACGGGGATTGACGAATCTTCGTTGGCTTCTAGAATCCTGACCACTCGAGTGCGTTCTTGTGGTGCAGTAGGTTCTACCGCGGCGTCCGCCATTGGCGGTTCATGGGAAGGTGAATCGAATTTCTTCCTTCTTGAGCTCGCCCTTCTGAGCACCCCGTCATCCTGTCTCTGACTTGGACTACGACCGTCATCCATATCGAAAAACACCGTATCTCCACTTGCCACGCTCATCTGGGAAAGGCGATTCACAGCACCCACGAGACTGATGCGTGAATGACGCTGGGTTGGGTTGGGGTAAGACTTCCTCCGGCGCGGTGTTATGCCGGGGTCCACTACAGTGACGGCATTATCTGCTTCGTTCTCGGATGATAATGAGAAGAAGGTGCTAATCGAACTTTTCTCGGACAATGCGGGTTCCCGAGATGCATGGGAGACCCGTGAGGACGGAAGCGAAGGAGTCGAGGCACGCCTGGATGTCCTATTTCCGGAAGGAGGAACTGGACCGGAGGCCTCAGAGTCGGAGACTATGATATGAGGAAGGGAATTTACACCTTCTATGCCCATGCTCTGAGAGCTAGATGCGGGCGAATAAACCGCGTTTGTTATCGTGCTGGCGCATTTTCGTCTACGGTATTCCCGGGCACTCAGGGGCATCACGACTGGTTGTGATGACATTGATTGCCTAGAAAAGCGGGGCGTAGACGCAGGACCAAATGGAGACGATGACATCCAGTTATCATTCGGATTGCGGGATACAGGAGACTTTGGGGAGGTGGGCCGAGCAACACTTGGTGAGTAGGCTTGTGGGACATGAGCTGGCGGGGGATCTGTTTGGCATGGAAAAGATGCTGAGCGACTATGCCCGGATGGTGCCTGGGTTGGAAGGGGTGCGGCTAGTCCATCCTTGGGCTGCCGTCGGAACAGGCTCAGGGTGGGAATAGCGCTGGTGCTCTTTGCTGGTCCCGAAGCATGATGCGCGTGCGAGGAGAAGGATGATGAGCTGGCAGAACCAGTATGTGAAATGACAGACGAAGGCGGTGAACGCGAATATGGACGAGCGTCTAGACCAAAGGAAGGAATAGCGCCAGCGCTCTTTGACGGACCGGTAAAGGGTCCAGGGGCGCGGTGGGCATGCGAGGACGTGGTTGCAGAAATAGAACCACTGTGTGAGATGACGGATGACGGTTGCGAGCGTGAATATGGGCCAACGTCTAGGCTGAAAATACTTGGGGAATGCGACCGACTCGACTCTGAAGATACGATGGATGGGTTGCTAGAAAAAGCTGGGCCGGCGAGAGGGGAAGAGCGCAATGGACGAGAAGCATGGACAGATGTTGGATAACCTGCGAGTGCGGGTGTACTTAATGGTTGTCCAACACGTTCGCGCAGTGCAGGGCGATGTGCCACCGCCACGGCCTGTGATAGAGAAGGTAAGGTACGACGAGGAGAGAGCCGGTAAGAAACTCACCTGCAGCTCGCAGGGTTGAGACATGGCAACTTGGGAAAAGTCGCGAGGGGGAAATAGGTGTACATATAGGAAAAAACTTGTGACACTGGTTAGGATCAAACCGAGACTCGCCGCCTCGAGGCAACGTTTCCGAGGCACATGATGGTAATGGCGAATAGATTCATAAATTTAGCCAAGACCTAATAAACCAACAATTCATCAAAATCACAATTTTGACAAGCCGCAATAAGTACACATGGGCACTGCCAGAAGGCACCGGTATCTTATGTGCCAGACCAACACGGATCTCTTGTCAGCCTTTTTTATTGATACGTAAAAATATTGATATCATGATTTTAATGGTGTGTGGGCTTCTTCCCGTCCACAAACATGTTTCGTGTGGCACTGGGCAGTGTTGCTGTCATTCCGTCCAGTTCACGAGTTAGTTGCACCTGACACCCAAGTCGACTTGTGTCAGTTAAACCGAACGCCATATCGAGCATGTCATTTTCATCGTCAGATGGCTCGGGGAGTAGATCATAATGCTCGGGCGAGAGAACAACATGACATGTCGAACAGGCAACAGACCCTTCACATGCGCCTAATCATTCGTTCAGCTGACCACATGACACTTAAATGAAGCACAACTCGTGAATTACCTTCTAGATCAATATCGTGCTCATGTGCGAGCGATAGGATATCATCTCCCTCGTTCGCTTCAATCGTCTTCACAAGATTACCCTTCGAATCTTTGAAATGCAATTTGATTCTGAGAAACAGGGTCAACGTCAATTCGGAACGCTTTTCCGGATGCTGCTTACCCAGTACCAGGAACTGGTCTGGTCACATCCCCATGATGCTGTACTTGACAAATTGTGTTTGGTTCAATACTCCAATATCAGAAGGTGAGATGCGCACTCTGCGAGCCATGTAACCACCTCCGCAAGCTGAGACTCCCTAAATTTTGGCTATTTGACCGCGTCCAGTGGTCCAGCGCGTGTATTGGACGATCGCGGACAACAGCAGACACCCGCATAGTGCGGAGTATGCATAAGGACGACATTAATGATGAGAGACACGAGAAGGAAGGCGTGGACCTGCGTGGACACAACTTATTTTGACGGTGAGCAATTCGATTATTGGCTGACTACGCTACTGACAGTGAATTACATAAGCTGTCTTATTCGGTAGTTGACTTGTTGCCTGCTGACGCCCAACTCCCCCAGGCTCCCAGGGTTCGTGCAGCACTCTCCACATACAATGAGTGACATTTGTCATTTGGTAAGTTGATGTTAAATGGTATAAATACTCGCATTTAACGGATTGCGCCAACAGGATAGCGACTGGTTTGTCAATGCACTCGCCACCTTTCTTATCATTTCTCTCGTCTTATCCTATGCCCCGCAGGTAACGTTTACAACATGCAGAACAGTATATATCTGACTCTCGTGAAATAGCATGTTCGAATAATTCAGATGGGCTCGTCCGAGGGCTTTAGCCCGTGGTTCTTATTGCTTGGTAGCACGTCTTCCACCGCGGGGATGCTTAACATGTAAGCCACTCTTCGATATTGACACTTGCTTTTTCTAATGAGTCATTTGACAGGATTACACTATCCTGGCCTACTATTCAATGTTGTAGTGATGTGGTGCGTTCCGCGGTGATATTGTTTGATTGACGCCACTGAGAATCTACGACTCCTCCTCAGAGCGTGGGGAGATGCCTGGAACTTACTGCTGGAGTAATACAGGTGACCTTGCAGTGGTTTTTATTCGTGGCTATGTATGGTCATCTCTTTTAGCCTTGCAGTTGAACTAACATCAAATGCAGCCTGGTCTTGTACATGATCTACTATCCTGCCCGGTTGAAATACGTTGATATCGACATCCCTGCGCATGGCACTCTCCCTCCTCAGCATGTCAAGACAAAGCTTTTGAGTGATGACTGGCGTCTCTCTGTGAACGTCTCGTGGGCTGTTGGCATCCATCTGTTTGAGTGACCTATCTAACTTTCCCACTCGTGTATTCTGATAAGTGTTTTGAAGTGTCCTCAATGCCTTCATCACATTCTTCCTTCTGTTCACGCGTATTCCTGGGCCTGGTGGAGAGATTCCACCTCAAATATCCATGTGGGCGACCGTTCTCGGCGTCAGCTCTGCATTACTTGCAGGAATCCAATATGCGCCACAGCTGTTGCGGACTTATCGTGCAAAACTCGTCGGTGCGCTCAGTATCCCCATGATGATAATACAGAGTCCTGGCGCAGCTATAATGTCCATATCTATTGCGCTTCGGTGAGCAACTAGATTTGCCTTTTTTACGTTGTACTCATATCTATGCAAGCCCCGGCATCAACTGGACAAGTGCGTTTGCGTTTCCTAATATTATTGTCGTATTAATAATGTGTCAAAGGTTGGGCGATGTACGCCGTGTCCGGCATCATGCAAGCCGCCTTATTGGCCATGTGCATTGCATGGAAGCTCCGTCAGCGTAGGCTCAAGATTGACGACTTTGGGTACCCGCTAGATAGCAGCTCGTCTACTCCACTGACAGACGACATTGACACCGTCGCTGGCGAAGTTTCAGATATCCAAGTTGACGACGTTCCTTACGACAGCGATGCGGAGGACGCCCGTGAAGACGTACCACTTCTGCCGAAACCAGAACGTTCAGGCAGGAATTCCAAGTTCTTTGGCTGGCTGAGGTTATAAGTTGATATTTAGATTCGGGGCTTTTTTTGGTTTATCGTTAATACCTAGAACCTGAACTCTAGGGCAGTTGTAGTAGACCCATTGGATGATCTTTCGTTGTCGTAATGACATGCACAATGAATCATGATGCAATTTCACTATGATTCTCGAAAAGGCAACTCTACTTTCGTTCACTAGTTTCGCGCCTCTCATCCACCATGGCCAGCCTGATCGCGATTCTCGACTTGAAGGGGAAGCCTTTAATACAGCGCTCGTACAAGGACGATGTGCCGTCGTCGTATATCGAGCGCTTCTTACCGCTTGTATTAGACATCGAAGAAGAGGGGACAGCAAGTAACACCAGTGCTTCTCAAGTCAAGGCATCAACTACATGCACATTCGACACTCCAATCTCTACAGTGCGTCTTGACGTGTCTTGTGGCTGTTGAATTGCTTCCTTGATGCTTTTCGCTTGCAGTCTTGGCTTTATCGAAACGCAACTCAAATGCCGCTGAGATTATCATATTCCTCCATCGCCTGACTCAAGTCTTGATTGAATACTTCAAGGAGCTCGAGGAGGAGTCTATCAGAGACAATTTCGTTATTATATATGAGTTGATGGATGAGATGATGGACTTTGGGTTCCCGCAGACGACAGAGAGTAAGATATTGCAAGAGTGCGTATGAGGCTTGCTCATACGTGTTAGGTGCTAATGCTGTGTTAGGTACATCACCCAGGAGTCGCACAAGCTTGAGATCCAGGCAAGGCCTCCGATGGCTGTGACGAATGCTGTTTCATGGAGAACAGAGGGCATAAGATATAGGAAGAATGAAGTGTTCTTGGACGTTGTTGAGAGCGTGAACCTCTTGGTGAGTAGTGCGGCTTACTGTGCGACGAGGCTTGACATAAATTGCACGCGTAGGTGAATTCAAATGGCAATGTGGTGCGGTCTGAAATATTAGGTGCTGTCAAAATGAAGTGTTACCTGTCTGGTATGCCTGAACTGCGACTGGGACTGAACGACAAGGTCATGTTTGAAAGCACTGGAAGAAGTATGCGATCATGATCTTATGCTCCTCCCCTTGTCTCTGATATATCATTTTACGACGATAGCTGCTCGGGGAAAAGCTATCGAAATGGAGGACGTCAAGTTCCACCAGTGCGTCCGGCTCTCCAGGTTCGAAAACGACCGCACAATATCGTTCATACCTCCGGACGGCGAATTCGAACTCATGTCTTACCGACTTTCAACGCCTGTCAAACCTCTTATTTGGGTAGAAGCTGCCGTGGAAAGCCACAAAGGGAGCCGCGTGGAATATATGGTAAAATGCAAAGCGCAATTCAAGCGCAGAAGCTCTGCGAATAATGTTGAGATCTATGTTCCTGTCCCGGATGATGCAGATAGCCCGAAATTCAGAGTTGGTCGCCTAGATCATCTAAATAACTCCTAGCTGACGCGATCTGTTGTCTAGGCATCTACAGGCAGTGTACAGTATGCTCCTGATAAGTCTGCATTTGTCTGGAAGATCAAGCAGCTTGGTGGTGGCCGGGAATATCTAATGCGTGCTCATTTTGGTCTTCCGAGTGTTAAAAGCGGCGAGTAAATCTGACCTTGAGCATTCGCTTTACTGATGACTATAGCAGAACAAGACATGGAGAAGCGTGCGCCCATCAGTGTGAAGTTTGAAATCCCCTATTTCACGGTGTCTGGTATCCAAGTTCGCTATCTGAAGATTGTAGAAAAGAGCGGATATCAAGCTCTGCCTTGGGTCAGGTATATAACCCAGAACGGCGATGATTATAGGTGAGGAGTATCCATTTGTTTCCACTTGTGTGATGTTGATTTGAACCGTCCCAGCCTTCGAACTGCTCTTGAGAAAGGGAGCACGCCTATTGTACAGCAGTTGTGAACGCAATATATTATATTCAGGAAATACCAGTACTCCATTGATGCATCACTTGGGACATTGATGTGAAATTCTCAGACTGGATCAGTTGTCTCTCAGTGTATGGTCGTCATTGATTGAGGCTAGAGGCACGAATCATGTATAGGCTTACATGATGAATAATAGTACGTTCTCAATTTCTCGTTCATCAAAGCTTAGGTTGGTCAAACATCGATGCGGTAGTGGACTTGCCAATTTATAGTGCAAAAACAACTTGGGTAGTATGTTGGTCTCAGGCTTCCGCCTGAATTCTACTGTAGGGTGGCTTACCGCGAATTGCCCCCGCGGGCATTTCTATGAAATGACGTCGCTCAAGAACATGTTTATATGTACAACGAGTAAGTATCAAAAACAGCATACTGCAAGACCTAATACATCAATGGAGTCGTGGATAGGGTAAGATATCATTATGAGATATTGGGACGACGAAACTGAGCTCATGCATATAATCCTAAAGATTGTCCGCGCGTGACATTGCAGCTTTTCCCAATTGCCGGCGTAGAATATGTGACTGACCGCGAAAAGCTTTGTATATGTCATCCTCCAGCTGGCAAGTGATCAGGAATCGGAGGTTTCTGGGAAGCTCGGCGCCTTTGTCGACGAGGACACTCAATACTTCCTTCCTTGCGGTCCTCATCCCCTCCCAGCTCCAGACCGTCAATGATTATCAGAAATGGTCCGTTCCAAACGACATCTTTAGAGGGAGCGAGGATGAACTCCTCAAACTGCACCCTCGGATTCCGTGTCCTCCGCAGACTCGTCTCATTACCTACGGCCCTCCAGAGATTCTGCTTGAATTGAGCATTACAATCTGCCAGATCACGGGCAATTGTTGAGAACAGGTTCGTGCAACTCCGGGTATCAATTTGTCTGCCACCTCGAAAGCAGTATGAAGAACCAAGGCGCAACGCGAACTGAAATCGTTCTCCAACCAGTAGCGCGATTGTGCTGCACGATTCTTTAGGTCCATACAAGACGCAGATCCTCTCTGACTCCTTGCTGTCCCCGACAACCCAGTTTTGCAGGGACGTTATGAGGTCAGTCGGAGGCGCGGCACAGTCGGTCGGTAGATGCGCGGCGCATGATGCAGTACATTTGGCATCTATGGCGTAAGACATATCGCGAAAATCTGCTTTTGCGCCTATTTGAAACAGCATGAAGATAGAAGCGTACAAAAATGGGATGACTCACCAAGACCTCGAACATCTTCTAAGATCTTCAGTACAGTGAGCTGTGTGGAGACAGCCATATGGCCCTGAAAACTGCGTTGCAGGTCTATGAATGCATTTTCAAATGCTTTGATCTGAGCTTCCACGTTCAGCACTGAATACTTGATCACTTGCGTAACTTTTGTGAATGGCATCCGACATCAGCTAGAACTCAATTACAACTGGAAAACTCACAGCTGCCTCGAGTATCCACATAATCGCGGATGAAGAACGCGCATTCGATTGTTTGCTTCACGATGGCTTCGAGAACGTTTTTTCGTTTATACAGATACGGGAGCGCTTCGACGGTCATTACAAGATCGTAAGTATCTTGCATAGTACGCATCAGCCGAATCATGCCAATTTCGGAGGCGATGTTTTGCCTGATGACCTGATAGTGATGATTTAATACCACACAGGCATGAAAGTGGTGAGCCCAAACCTCGTATCCTGATGCCAGTATTGAATATGCAATCCGTGCGTAGGGGTGAAGCTAAAAATGAGTCAAATTAGTTCTTCCAGGTGTGTCGTGAGAAAGGCGCGCCACACCTTAGCCAGTCTTTCAGCCACCGCAACAAACATACTGATCTTTACTAGAAGGGGGTAAAGATGTTCATCGCCACCAGTGTCTTTGCTAGCCTGAGAAATTGCGTTTTCAATGATTCTCTTATCTTTATTAATGTCGTAGTCTCCTGGTTGACTTGGTCGGCCTTCTAGATTCGCAGTACGGTTAACGGCGGCGGAAAGCTCCTGCGTGAAAGAACCCAAGGATCTTGTGAATGGCATAGCACCGGCTCGTGCTGCCCTGAAAGACAAAGTGGGGAATCCATCTATGCGTACGGATGCTGCAGATGATAGAAGCGGACGTCTAATCACTGTTGGCGCGTTATCGTTAGATCAATATGCTCGTCATCGGAAAATAACACTGACAGCTGTTTTGCTGGAGAAGTTCATCGATGTCGAAGATAGCAACACCGATAGGAATTGGTTCGCTATTTTTCCCGTCGTAGCCGAGAACACGAAACACGAGTCGTGATGTCGGAGAAATGTTGCTGGGATGCCTAAATTATCGCGCAACGAGGTGATATGGGAGGACTTACAACGTGAATGTTGTATCCCACAATAAGCATCTTCCTCCCTGCTGTCCTTGAGATATGATATTCTGAGACTCTCCGTTATTCGCCACGTAGATTTCGAGGAAAAATCGATTATCCCAAGACAGTGTTCCGAATTTAGGAACACGGTCGATGTCCAGGATCACAGCTTTCAATACACCGTTAGCAATTGAAAATTATTAGTATCAATCGAGATGTACCAGAAATGTCTAATGCATCGATTTGCTTTGTGCCTAGTATGTCATTTTGCTCAATCATGGAACCGGCAGCTTCGTCAACGTGGTGATCACCAGCGGCAAATGCGCTCGAAGTGACCTTGAATTCGGTCTGAATTTTTGCGCCCCTAGACTCGAGAGTCTTGCGAACAACTGCGGAGGTTGTGAGTGGGTTACAGAAAGGCTCACAAATAACCTACCACCGTTGGGCGCAGCAAGCCATTCCTTCACGACTCCTTCCACCACAGCTATCGGCTCGTTTTTGTGGATCCAGCGTGTTGCAAAAATTTGCAGTGATGCGTGCGAGTCGAGTTGGAATGGACTATCGACAAACATATCAAACAGATGCATATGCGCAGCATCAACCGACCTACAAATCGTATCCGTCCGTCCATCTAGAGCGTCCTTGATTACTGGGCTTTGAGGGACTTTCCCAGATAGGTGTCGTCTATAGCCACTTGAACACGGAATGTGTCATGATGGACAGAGGGCAAATCTTGCAAGTCAATATCTGCAGGAATGATTTGAGAAATAGCGCCTAACTAAATGATGTTTGACTACTCACAAGAGATAGATAGCTTGTCGATGATCGAAGATAGAATTTGGGCGATCCTAAAATGAATCTCGATTTCTTGGTCTTGTGATCCATACAAGTTGACAGTGCGTTTGATGGCTAAAGATGCGTTATATAAGCTGAAGGGGAAGTGATAGACCTCACTTACGACCTGAGCATTTCAAGAGCCTTTCGACGGTGTCCTCAAAGATACCAATACGCCGAGACTGTCGCATATCAAAGGCATCAACGTTGAATGTCACTTTGGAAGATTTATCAACTTTGCTTGTTGACCGTGCCGCGTATTGTTAATTTCCATAGAAATCCCAGTTGTCGATAACTCACAAGCGATGTATCTTGTTCCACTTGTAAGATCGTAGTGCCCAGCCTGTTGTCCGCAGCTGGTTGCAAACACTGACACGCACGCTGAAAAAGTCGTCCCACGAATTTAACCCAAGTTTTGGTAGGTTCCCATACAGAGAGATATCTACAATGTGGTGAACATTCCCAGTCGATCGACAGCTATCATATACAGAGAAATGCGAACCAGATATCTCTATCTCCAAAACATCGGAGCGCGATTGGCTAATGGAACCGGTCAGTCATTCAATATCATGATTCAAAGTATAAAGATGAAACTTGCCGATCACCACGCAAAGATTTACTACGGTCGAGATGCCTGAAGACTGCGTGAATAAACCTGATGCCATGTGATTCGCCAGTCAAAAATGGTAACGTACGATGGATACTTGGCATCATCATAACTGTTCATCATTTTCAACCGATCGTGACCTGTTTTCAGTGTCAATTTCAATGAGCCAGACGTCTGAAGGCGAAATATAGTACCGTGAGTATAAAGGACAAGAGTCAGAGCAGGGTGATGTTGCAGGGAAACTAGAAGTTAAATCAGCACTGGTATATATACCGGCATCTTATCCTGACCTTTCTATACTTTCTTCGAATAGATGTGGCAGAAGCTCGGTAAATTGGAGCACGTAATGTAGGGATAACCTTGCTGCTGTGTTCAGCTGGACACATGCAACACTCGCAGCATCAATACCTATCAGGTAAGTAGCCAGATTATCCGAGATATCGATTCGGCGTTCGACGAGCGTCGAGGTGGTATGACAATAATATGACTCGGAGGACCAAATATAGAGCAAAACGAGGATAACACCTGACGACATCAATGTGATTGTGGCAGTTGCCCTCGCCCAGGGCTCAGGGTACAATTCTGAGAAAAACGCTTGATGCTTCTAAGTAGCGCCTGGAAGTTGTGGCAAGCGCCACTTCAGCCAAATGGCCATTCGTATCGGAACCAGTCGTTCTGGAAATTTGCCTTCTACAGGTTCCGCAGCTTGTTCCGATTTCCGAAGGCCTCGAAGACACTCGCGGGATAATTTCCCACATGAAGATAGGCTCTTTCTCCTTCAACATGCCCCTCAGCAAACTGACGCTTTCCGATCGCACTCACATCGAGGCTGTGAATCTCCGCACTTCTCGCGGAAACTGTATATGCAAGTTGGAGATGTAATTTATTTTTTCAAGTAAGGCGTAATGAAAAACTCAAGTAACTCACAGTGTAGGCTGCCTCATGGATAAGGATGGCATGATTTGTGATTCACTTCTTTGTACGCCCAAGTAATCAAGGCGTGCGAGCGAACATTAAACGAGGCCGCATCGGTTTCAATATCAATGTATTGACTAATGCAGCTTAGTATATGCACACTGCAGGGGCCTCGGGCACTACTTCGGCTCAGCGCTCAGGGCCAGATCTAGAGTAAAGGGGGATGAGGAGAAGACGTATGCGATCAATCGAGCTTCGATTATTATGGACTTGCAGGTTTATTGCAAAATCGAAGTAGAATGCTTACCTGAACTGGTTATTAGCAGGGCGTCAGCGTCTGAATTCCAATGTTGAATCAACACTGAAATGGGCCGCAGGCACAACGTGGGGCCTTGAAGGTCACCATGAAAATTCATGATTTGGGACCTCAGCGCTCAGCACTTGTGATAGGATGCATTAGAGCAGATGCATGGATAGTGTTTTCGTATGAAGGTACCCTGCGAGACCTATGAGTGCATTGTGGACAATCATCGATGCATCGTACGAAGCTCTGGCTTGTTGCACAACTACGTTATTCTGGATTGCGCGTTAGTATAGTGCGCTTATAACATGTTGGCATTGACCTTGCAATGACATGACGTGATGCAGAAGACACAACGCACGACAGGGAGCAAATTTCGAACATCCACCCCTGAAAACGATCTGATGGTTTTTATGCCAGTGAGTTCTCCATTTGCGCTGATATCCGACGGCGCATGATCTTGAGGCGCCCTATTTTACCAAGTCAAAGTGGTTCGCGATCCCACAAGCACGAAAAGTATTATTTCCGAGCTCCACGCTTCATGCAGTGATTCCATCAGCATGTTTTAGAACTAATGCTTCTTCACCTTCTTCTAGACGCCCTGCAAGACGCAACCACTGTGTTGCATCTTGCCTCGTAGAAGGGGCCGGTTGTGCTTGCGGGTTGCTTTCACAGGTCCCTACCTCGGATACCCCGAAATTCTGCTCCTCCTAATTTGCAAACATGAGCCTCTCCACCAAAGTTCAAACTTCACCAGATTAAGATCTTTGAATGATGTATCAAAAATGCCATTGAAAGACTTCGGCCAGTATTTCCCATACAGATTCACTGAAGGATGATTCGGAAGTCAGATAATTTGAGTGATGATACACTAGCCAGTTTGGCAGTGCTGGTGCTGCTGGTCCGCACCACAGCTACGAAGAGGTAGTAAGCGCAGTGAGCGTCTTGAAGTGAACTCTATTTGCCGGTAATATTTAGTTTGTTTGTGTTGAAAATACTACAGAATACTACACACCACCATCTCACCCTCCTACTACTTACTAGTAACTATAGCGCAAGAATCTCATTTGAAGCGTGTGCCCGTGTAGTGACTACACCAGCGTCAAATTCTTGTGAGGCAGGACGTTTTGCGATTGCAAACTCGGATCACGGTTTGATCTTTGGAAAAGCCTTGGATTAGTCGTGGTGGTCTTATCATTCATTTCAGGATCCATTGAGTTGCAGCCGCCAATATGAGGTGCTGGGCTTAATCATATGGGCGCCAGAAGCGCTTTGACCGCACTGTCGTTGAACAACTCGAATCACGTCTTGTAATCGATGTGACCGAGAAGCAGAGTTCCCAGATTGTCAACCTCCTTTGTGAAAGGCATGTTGTTCAAATTCTGCGACCCATTCGTACCCACGATCAGCACTTACATTCAAAATGTCCCTCGCATCATTGCTCGTCCTATCACATAGCTCATTGGTTTGCGCGACTGCACTCATTAACAGCACCGCAAGTGCCATTCCTTTATTGCAGGTCAACGGATTTCCATCTCGCTACTAAAATACGAGAAGTTTGTGGGACATCATCACGAGTTGCTTCGTAACACTATTTGCGTGCACCTGGACCGCCGTACACCCTGATACTCCGCACTGGGAAGAAGGGGTATTCGCTATCACTGAACTCACCGGTACATGCATAGTGATTGAAGCGCTGCACTGGCAGGGGGCATCCACTCAAACACATAGTGGTATTAATTGAACCCGCGGCCATCACGTGTGCTATTTCAGGAAGTTGAAACTGGTTTCAATTCTATGCGCTTTCGATGCTCGCTGTTGAACCAGTAAACTTGGTGATTGCTAATGGAAAGGATCTCTGGTACGACACTTATCAATATGGAGACGAGTGCTTAATGTTCTAGATAGTTGAGTTTTGGGCCAAAGCCCGAAGGGCTTTCCGGCTCGAAACATGGTCTCGTACCTATGGCGCGAAAAGATGAGCTGTGAGGGCGGGTTGGGTCCGATCAGCTCACTGAATTGTGGGCGCGGCTTCTTAGGCAGCGAACACCATGCATCGAACAAAAGTACTGACGTGCTTAAGGGTGGCTTGTTATCTGGTGCTTTTGTTCACACGTTGATTGGGGAGTGGCGGGCGGGTGCAAAAGACTTGGAGCAAGTATCTAAAGCTCGAGCGGACGAGAATTGCGAGGTGGGCAGAAGCAAAAGGTTCTGCGCCACCTCGCTTAATTTGCGCATAGACTAACATCTTGGTCATCCGAGGAACGAGGATGACTCAGATCACCATTCATCAAATAATCAGCGTTCAGCCCATCTGCTTCAGCGCTAGCATGGGCGGCTGTGGGCGGTAACTTACGTTACTTTCTGATCAGGGTCAGTCTTTTTTAATGGAAGGATAATAAAAGCCTCAACGTAGGTGACCGGCCAAAAACAGTCGTCCAATGCCAACACATCAACGCCCTGCTGAAGTCGGCGCTAAAAATCGATTCTGGGACACAAGCTCACCTCGCAAGGGCCTATATGACTATATCATAGTAGGAGGTACGTTTGACTGTCTTTAACCACAAGTTCACCCATGTAATCGATTTCAGGTGGGACCGCAGGATGCGTTCTTGCAAGCAGGCTCACTGAAGACCCCAACGTCTCTGCCTTACTTCTTGAGCGTGGTGGTATTCATGATACATTTGTCATGCGGTGTCCTCTCTTGTCGGGAGCATTTTTCCGGGGGAAACATCCTTCCGTACGGTGGAATAGTTCACCTTTGACTGCTGCTAATGGCCGTGTTCTTGAAATTCTCACTGGCACTGTATTAGGTGGGGCTTCAAGGTTTAATGCAATGCTTTACACTAGAGGTAGCACTGCCCAGTATGACCAATGGAGGCGACAGGGACGCGTTGGTTGGAGCTACGACGATCTTGAACCATACTTCATCAAATCAGAGAATGCAGTCAGCACGTCAGGAGCTCATCATGGTCATGCAGGTCAATTCGTTAACAAGTTCACAAAGAACTTGCACGCTCACACAGACCTGTAGGACCATGGAACAACCAACATTTCGACGGATTCTACTTCGATTCAGTCCTAGGTATTCCTCTTCTTTATCCTTTTAACTGGAAAGTAATTGTACTACCAGTACTGTGAAAGCTGCCAATGACTTGGGTATATCGTACACCGAAGATGTCAATACCCCAGAAGGCCCTTGTGTATCCTGTGCGAAACTTCACGTCACAATGACTCCAGATGGAAAACGTCTGTCCACATTCGATGCATTTCTTCCACCCTCGATCATCATGCAGAGGCAGAGGCTCGACATTTGCATGGACACCATTGTCACAAAAATCGATTTTGAAACTAACGGCGAGCAAGTGGTCGCATCCGGAGTGTTCTTCAAATAGTTTGACTCTCCCGCGATGGAGCAGACACTCTACGCGAGGGCTAAGAAGGAGGTTATTGTTTGTTGTGGAGCCATCGAGACTCCCCACCTACTACTACTAAGGTGAGCGCTCAGCTTACTTTTACATCTAATTGACTCTATTATCTGTAGCGGGATCGGCCCAAAAGATCACATATCAAAGCATGGTATCAAAGTCATCAAGGATCTGCCAGGTGTTGGACACCACTTGGCGAGTCAAAAGGTTTTGTCCACTACATTTACTAACACGGACCGCGTAGCAAGATCATGCTGGTGTCACAGTCACATACAAAGTCCCCCTCTCGGACTCATTCCACTCGCTTGAAAGCAGCTTGACGCGAGCATTGACAGAGTTTCTAAATTATCTGATACGGGGTCGGGGATTGTTCACGTACCCCACCATGCAGGTGGCAGTTTTTGCCAAGTCGGACGATTTGGCAAGTCAAGGCGAGCCTGGCTTTGATCATACCAATCGTGAAGCGGTTCCCGACATTGAAATCATGCCCCTACCCCTGGAGGCCACATATGTCACATCTCAGAAGTCTCAGGGCTTCTTCTCATTCATTTGCGTCCCTCTGCAACCCAAATCATCGGGCACGATCGAGCTTCATTCTCATAATCCCCATGCAAGCCCGAAAGTCGACCTTGGGTTCTTCACGGACGCCGCAGATTTTGAGGTTGCCAGGAAGGCTCTGCGCCTCACATTGAAATTAGGAGACAAGATGCGCGCCAATGGGTACCAAATGGAGGACTATTTGGTTCCTGCCGGAGACAGTGACGAGCAGATGGACACCTTCATTCGAGAGGGCGTTCGCACGACATTTCACTATGCATCTAGCTGTCGCATGGCTCCGGAGCATGATCCAGTCCCGGGTGTGGTCGACGATGAGCTCCGCGTACATGGAGTTTCTCATCTGAGGATCGCGGATGCAAGTATTTTCCCAGATGTACCCGCAACTCATCTCCAGGCTCCAGTTGTAATGGTGGCTGAGAAGTGCGCTGATATGCTGAAGAAAACATGGAGCGCGACGAGCTGACTGTGGTGTGGTTTATTGCTATAGGATTGGTCTGTCCTTTGTAAATAGGCCAGAGTAGCAGAGTACATGTATCTCCGACTCTGCGTAGGTCCTTCAGGTGTTCGAATAACACCTGAGTGATATCAATATATGTTCACCGTCGGAGGATGCTCACCCCGAATGTCGTTTGAAACCCCGTCACCTGGACTGTTTTTGTTTCGCTACTTCTCACCTACAGCAGATCTCTTTATGATGCTACTATGCTTGGTAGTGCACTGCAAACTCTGCCTGTCCGAGATTGGAGTGCATGCTCGTGTGAGGTGAATGTGGTCACAAAAAATTTAAACGCATTCATTGTCTGCGAAATTTCCATTCGATACAAGTCTAACGAAAAATGCGCCGGGCAAGGTTCAGTCAGCCTGATATACATTCGCTGAAATAATCTCCAGCTGCTGCTACAAATTCCAAAACATAGGCGCAATTCGACATCGAAAGCCGCGCTGCTCACATAACCAAAAACCATAAGTCACCACTCACTCCTCCATCCATCCCTCCCGCTGCTCGCGCCAAGCGTTGCCCAATTCTCGCTCCACCGCGGGTATACGCGCTTATACAACGAACATACACACCGTATCCATTGGTTGACGGGCCCATCGAAATGCGCCTTGAAATACCCATGCGTCCCAAGCGACTCCCGGATATGTCCCGTCCGCCCATGTTTCGTGAACAGCTGAATAGCTTGAAATACTGGATGTCGTCTGTACCAGGAGAGTTTGTAAGCACCGGGAAAAGAACAGAGATCAAGAACAAGAAAACACAAACCTGGGTTGAAGAACATGTACCGCACCGTGGCGGTTTTTTGTGAACCTTGAACGGGGGCCGGTGAGGATGATTCGCTTCGCAATGATACGTGTCGTATCAGGGTTCATGAACGTGCCCATGGCCACAAGCTCCGGTGCTGTTTGTTTCAATCAGTCAATTGCCTATCGTCTCTCCACTATGAGAACGGGCGCACTTTGTGGATTTGTAGTCTCGCGTAAAAGCATGCACGGTTGCTTCCCGAACGCAATCGGTGCGTAGACGCTCGCAACAGTCGTAGTGCCGTGCATAAAACCTCTCGAATTTGTGGACGTTGTTCGCGCTTTTCCGCCACCGCGAGTGTGTTGAGAGTACACGGGATTGACGCGCAGCCTGCGAGGTCCATAACACAGGATCAGGGGGTCCTTAGGAGAGTTCAGTTGCGACCAAGTAGAAAAGGACCGACAAGCGACCAACCTTTGATCTAACAGAACCTTCGCACTCGTGTTCCGCTGCACGGTAAAGTGTAGGACTGTCTTCTTGTGCTCGTGTTTCAACAATCCGTATAGGACAAACGGCGACTCGGAGGGCACGCTGGCTTCTTGCGGGACACCCTCAATAAAGATTGTTACGCGCGTGCCGGGCTGCAGTAATGTTTAGCGTTGCTTAGACAGTAATGAACAGGAGATTCCAAACCGCAATACCGCTATCCTCCAACTCGCGCCACAGGTCCCTCTCGGTACGCTTGAAATCCTCGAACTCGAATATCCGTGCATACTCGCTAGGCAGGTTCTCATACGGGTCCCACGGACTCGTGCGGAGGGATCGAAGCCCACGGAACCGCGCGAACCGTGTACGTGCAGGGATGTCTTGTGGGGTATCGATTTCATCTGGAAATTCTTGGGCGTCTTGTTCTTCCTGGGAGCGCTTGCGCCATGATGTAAGTCTGTGTTGATTGAATAATTGTCACTCTTGCAAAAGAACGTTGGGAAAGAAGAGGACGTACTGCTTTTGTTCTTCTTCCATGTCGAGTTCTTGGAACGCGACAACGCTTTTTCGCTCGCTTTCCATGTCCAGCGCATCGTCGAGCACCATCTCCTCGTCCTCATCTATCGGCCCTCCCTCCCCGTCCCGTTCCTCATCCTGATCTTCATCCTCGCTCTCGTCTACGATCCACGAAGCTTGATATTCAGTCATACCCTTGGGAATACGCTTGATGCGCTTCGGCGTTGTACCCTCTTTGCATCTGACACTTCGCCATCCCCAGTGCCTTGTAGCGCACCCGCCATCTCCTCCTCCGTCGGCCACGTTTGTTCGTTCGCCATATCATCTGCAACGTTTGTGCTCACCAGGGAGTCAGCAGAGGATGGGACGCGCTCTGCAAGGACACAGGTTCAGCTTCCACATCCATACCACCAGGCCTGGCATGCTTCGTGCGAGGGAGTGGGGCAGACATGATCTACAGCCATTTTTAACTCCACCAAACCGATTCACCCACTCGCCCATGACTCACCTTCGAAACCAGATAATCCCCGTGGTTAGGAATATGCACAAGCCGATCGGGGCTTAGTCTTCCCCCACGAATGACACCCGTCACTTTCAACACCCCACTCTCTTCTCGTTCTACACTCTCACCTACCACCCACGGCCGCCCTGCGCGCCATTTGACCTCGCCAGGACACCCTTCTGCAAGGGCTCGCAAGGTATTGAGTGAGTCTGCTGGCGCGCTGAGATCGAATACTCGGCGCTGAGCTGGATCGAAGTATTGTATGAAGGAAAGGAGGCTTTTGAGTACTGCTGGCCTGGCTTTTGCATCGAGGTCTTCAGTGATCGTTGGCGGGATGGCTGCGATGGCTGTAGGGAGGCCTTGTGCTTGAAGCATGCGGAGGAGGGTGTCACCTGCAGGGGTGACTTCGATGGTCGGGGAGAGCAGAGGAGCGTGTAATCTGCAGCGCGAGCTGCATCTAAAGCAGCGAATGGGCGAGCGAATGGCACGGGGAGGAATTGGAGGGATGTTTTGAATCGGGATGTTCTGTGTGTGGTTAGATCGGTGTGAGATGATGAATCGAAGGGACGAACTTCATGGTCCATATGTTTGTGCTCTCGTCGATCCCGTGTATTTCTTCATCTACGCATCTTCCGAGGGCTTGGATGCATGCTCGGGTGTCGATGTCCTCGGAAAGGGGATGATGGCGACGATGCGTGGTGCGCCGTCTGTGCCGTTGAAGATGCGTGTCGCAGCGACGAGGGAGGCGCGTTTAGTAGCTTGAGCTTGTTTTTGGGTGTTGCGCCTGTTAAGGCGAGCCTGTGCGACAGTGCTTACTGCCGGAGATTTTGTGCTTTGGCGAGCAGTGCGACCTGAAAAAACACGCGTGCAAAAGGATTGTTAGATCGAAATCAGTAGGTAAAAATTAGAGAAGCGCACCTTTTGCGATGTCTTTGAGAGCAGATTTAGTGGCATGATGGGATTTGAAGGGTTTGTTTTTCTGTAGTGAGATTAGATGAGATCTGATTTTGGAGGAATGAAGAGGTTGGATCGACCTGCTTGAGAGTTGATCTGTGATGGTGTGTTTCTGCGACCATCGTGGAGGTGCACACGTTCCTAGCTAGGTGCAACGCTCTTCTTATGCGGAGAGTCGGTGCTAGATTGTTTAGCTCGTGGTGAACGCGATACTGTGTAGTACCTATACACCTCGAGTCCAAATTTTAGCATGTCCGGGAAGCGCCGGGCCGCAGTACTGCAGTCTGCAAGCATAGAACTCGATGCAAGATGTTTCATTGCGTATGATTCTCCCTGTTGTACTAATTTTTTGTATACGATATGTAAAGTAGGTGCACTTTCGTGGGGTACTCGCTGGTGGTTGCAAAATATCAATATTGTATTGGCCTGTCAGATATCTTCAGTCCAAGAGCAATCAATCCGCAGCCCCAAGCTGTCAACATGCGTATATCGAAACAATCGAAAACACAATCGAGGTCGACTAGCGTATTCGACAACGATACATCGCATATACCCCAA